>CAUYQG010102398.1:0-18425 GCA_963574415.1 Tarsius wallacei
CAGTGGCCGCTTCCGGCCACCGCAGCCTCGACCTGCTGGGCTCCGGCGATCCTTCCACCTCAGCCTTCCAAGTAGCTGGAACTACAGGCGCGCGCTACCACGCCCGGCTAATTTTTTTGATTTATTGTAGAGATGAGGTCTAGCCAAGTTTCCCAGGCAGCTCTCGAACCCGCGGGCTCAGGCAATCCGCTCACCTCAGCCTCCCAAGGCACAGGATTACAGACTGAGCCACTGAGCCCAGCTAACAGTTACTATTATTGCTGCTATTGTTAATGTTGTTGTCCCTGCAAAAGTCTGATTTACTATGAAGCTCCAGTTTCAGCTTCAGCAAGGAAACTCTTACGGTAGCAGACCCCAGGAGAATTAAAGGAATGGAGTTCTGCCAACTTGGCGGTCACCCTTCTCACCGTAGTGGTAGTCCTGGAGCAACAGGGGGCTGGAGTGTTGGGCGTCACTCTCCAATGACAATCTGAACATGGTACACTTTATAGAACACCAGCATCTTCTCCAAGGAGAAGAATTTGATTGAGGCACTGTCCTACTCCCAGCCCCAGGGCCATGGTCATCTCAGGGCCATGTAACTTGCTTCATGGTCACTTCAGTGACCACTGCTGAGAACAGCCCTGGCAAGGTAGGAGCGATATTGGGGTGTAGTGAAACCTAGTTGACCCTGGCCAGCTTGCTGTGACAGTAAGATCAAAAGCTGAGGATCCTGATAGTAACAAATTGTGAAGCTAAAATAAACTTCTCTCAACTATAATTGATTAAACAAAACAAATTTTGCTACTCAGGAAGCTGAGGCAGGAGGAAGACAGCTTTCGACCAGGATTCAAGGCAAATCTAGGCAACATGACAAGAATCCATATCTTAAAAAAAAAAAAAAAAAAGTAGTGTGGCCTAAGTAAGTGTACAGTGTTTATAAAGTCTACAGTAATGAACAGTAATGCCCTAGGCCTTCACATTCAGACACTACTCACTCACTGACTCACCCCGAGCAACTTCCAGTCCTGTAAGCTCCATTTATAGCAAACAGGTGTACCATGTTTTGTCTTTTATATCAAATTTTTACTGTATCTTTTTAGGTTTAGATACACAAAAATACTTATTGTGTTTTACTTGCCTACAGTATTCAGTTCGGTGACATATTGCAAACGACTGGCTACATCATATAGCTTAGGTATATAGCAGGTACACCATGTAGGTTTGTGTAAGTGCACTCTGTGGTGTTGACACAAAGATGAAACTGCTTAACAATGCATTTCTCAGAACATATTCTCATCATCAAGTGACCCACAACAGTATATTTTTCAGAGTCCTTCTAGTGAAGGTCTGTTAATGGTAATAGAGTCATTATCTTGCCCTCACTCTTGAATGAAACAGCTGGGTGAAGAATTCTACCCAGGATATCTTTTCCCTTTCAGCACTCAGAGTTGTTATTTCACTTCTAGGGTGTGTCATCATTGTAAAGCATTGAACTTTTTCCTTTGTGGGTAATCTATCTTTTCTCCCTGTCTTTTCTCTGTCTTTTGTGCTCTGCAGTTTCACTCCCAGCTATCTATCTAGATTTTAATTTATTTTTATTTAACCTGTGAGGGCTTAGGTATACTTCTTCAATCTGAGAATTTTTGTTCTTTTTCAACCCTAGAAAAGTGTCATTCTTTAGTATTTTATTTTTCAAACTGTTCTTAATAAATACTGAGCAAATACCAACCAATATTTTTTAAATATGTAAAATATACAGAATAACAGAGAAAAACAAAAATCAATAGTACAGCACCTATGTCCTCCCCATCAGTGTAGAAAAAGAGCAAAAAAGAGCAACATCATTACTTCAAATTCCCATACCCCTCCCAACCCCACCTATTTCCACTCTGGAGGCCACCCTAATGCTAAACTTGGTATTTATCTTTTCTTCATTTTCTCTGTAGTTTCACAAATAAAATATACTGTTATGCGTATTTTAAACTGAATGTCATTGGACTGATGCTATATAAATTCTTCTTCAATTTGTTCTCTCCACTCAAAATTATGTTCCTGAGATTCTCTTGTGTTGTTGGGTACAGCTATAATTTATTCATACTCATGATTATTTAGTGTTCCATCATGCGTATTTTATTTGTCCTCTTGTCAATGGACATTGATTTGCTTCTCGTGTTTTTATTGGTTAGAATAGTACTGCTTTAAGCATTTTCATCAATGCCTCCTGGAATAGGAGCATTTCTCTGGAGTTTATACCTTGGAGTGGAATGGTTAGGTCATAGAGTATGGGCATCTCATACTGCAAAATTGGTCTTCAAAGTAATTGTATTAATTTACACTCCCATCAGTAGCATATGAGAGATTGCCTTCTCCACATTCTTGCCAATGCATGATAGTGTCAGGTTTCCATTGTTGTCAATTTTGTGGCTATGTAACAGTACTTCATAACAGAATTAATTTGTATCTTTCTGATTGCTAGTAAGATTGCATGACATTTTATACATCTATTGGCCATTTATGTTATCTTTTTTGTAAAACACTAGTTTCTTTTTTTTTTTTAACTGTTTTGTAAAAATTGATTTGTCTTTTTTTTTTTTTTTGAGTCAGAGTCACACTTTGTTGCCCAGGTTGGAGTGTTCATGGTTACCACAGCCTCAACCTGCTGGGTTCAGGTCATCTTTCCACCTCAACATTCTAAGACGCTGGAATCACAGGGGCGTGCCACCATGCCCAACTAAGTTTTTGATTTATTGTAGAGATGAGTCTTTGCCAAGTTGCCCGGGTTGGTGTCAAACCCTCGGATTCAGGCATTCTTCTTGCCTCTGCCTCCCAAAGTACTGAAATTATGGGCATGAGCCACCACGCCCAACCTGATTTGTCTTTTTTTTTTTTGCGTTGGAGTCTCACTCCATCACCCAGGCTGGAGTGCGGTGGCACACTCACGGCCGCCCCAACGTCGACCTGATGGGCTCCGGCGATCCTTCCGCCTCAGTCTTCCAAGTGACCCAAACTACTGGCGCGCGCTATCACGCCTAGCTAATTTTTTTTTTTTTTTTTTTTGCAGACACAAGGTCTCGCCAAGTTGCGCAGGCAGTTTACGAACCTTCAGGCTCAGGCAATCCACTCATCTCGGCCTCCCAAAGTGCTGGAATTACAGGCTGAGCCACCGAGCCTGGCCAGATATGTCTTTCTGTTTGTTTGCTTGTTTGTTTGTAAGAATTATTTACATTCAGGATGCTATCTTTGGACAATTACATAGTTGGGAAATATCTCCTCCTAGTCTGTGACTGGTCATTTCATTCTCATTATGGTGTCTTTTTTTTTTTTTTTTTTTTGAGTCAGAGTCTCACTCTGTGGCCCAGGCTGGAGTGCAGTGGCACGGTCACAGCCACCACAGCCTCGACCTGCTGGGCTTAGGTGATCCTTCTGTCTCAGCCTTCCAAGTAGCTGGAACTACAGGTGTGCGCTACCATGCCAGGTGTTTTGTTTGTTTGTTTGTTTTTTGTGTTTGTAGAGACAAGGTCTCACCAAGTTGTCCAGGCTAGTCTCGAACCTCAGGCTCAGGCAATCCTCTCACCTCAGGCTCTCAAAGTGTTGGGATTACAGGCTGAGCCACTGCTCCTGGCCTATGGTGTCTTTCGATAAACAAATGTTATTTTTTTGATGTAACCCAATTTGTCAATTTTTCCTTTGTGGATTTCAATTTTTATTTCCTGTATGAGAAAATGTTTATATCCTTGAGATTACACAAGTTGTCTCCCATACTGACTTCTAAAATTTTTATATGGCTGTATTTCACGTATAACTCATTAATTCACCTAGAGTTGATTTTCATGTATGATGTGATATATGAGTGTGAATTCTAATTATCCTTCTGTATCTTATATTTGGTTTTATGTGTATATGTTCTTTTTTTTTTTTCTGAGTTGGAGTCTCACTCTGTCGCCCAGACTGGAGTGCAGTGGCATGCTCCCAGCCACTGCAGCCTCGACCTGCTGGGCTCCAGCGATCCTTCCACCTCAGCCTTCCAAGTAGCTAGAACTACAGGCGTGTGCCACCACACCCGGCTAATTTTTTGATTTATTGTAGAGATGAGGTCTCACCAAGTTGCCCAGGCTGGCAATCCGCCCACCTCGGCCTCCCAAAGTGCTGGGATTATAATCATGAGCCACCACGCCTGGCCTTCCTTGTTCATTTCTAAAAAGAACACTTTCATTGGATTTAGAACCCACCCTAATCCAGTACGATCTCATCACAATCCTCACCTTGATTACATCTGCACAGACCCTATCTCCAAATAAGGTCACATTCTCAGGTTCCAGGTAGACATGAACTTTGAGAGGACACTACTCAACCCACTACATTCTCCCCAGCCTCTGAGTAAGCCGAACTGAACTCCCCAAACTCCCTACCACCTGGCACAGCCGTGGCCCCTGGTCCAAGTCAGACCCTCACCCATCTCTGCCCTGCACGTCCCAGGCCCTCTGGCCCCATGCCTGGGCTCCCCGGTGCCATGTGTGCATGCCTGTGTGCATGTGCACAGATTCCCTCTTCACTTGGCGGAGAGAAAGGGGGATTCTAGGCTTCAGCGGGAGCCCACAGGGGCCTCTCTGCTCGGAAATGCTTCTTCCTCTCCCCCTGGCAGCTGTTTGGCTTGGCGGGGGCCCAGCTGGCAGGCTCGACAGCCAAGGAGCCCTGTGGGGGTAGAGGGAGGGAATGGTGAGGGGCAGGCAGCTCCCTCCTCAGGCCCAGGCCCTGGGAGCTGGGCCAATGGCGGGCCTCCCTGCTGGCCGGCCCCAGCCCCTCACTCTTGGTTCTCCGCCTCCCTGGTGTCCCGTCCTCCCCAGCTCATAAAGGGGAATTCTGGAGACCCTCCACCACCCTGCCCTAGCCAAGGAGAAGACGTGCAGGAGAGGAGCAGCAACTGGCAAAGAGAGAAGCACACACAGAGGAAGAGCAGCCAGTGGCCCCTGGGGATCTGCTCTCAGGGGCTCTGGCTACTCTTCGAGGGCACCCGAGGGCAACCTGGACCTCTTCCAATTCTGATGCCCTATCTCCTGCTCCTTCCTTGTTCCTGAAATCTCCTGTCCCTAGAGTCCCCACTAGGGCACTTGCCTTCACCATCTGGGGCTCCTCTGAATTCCCAAGCTATTGCCTATTTTTCCGAGTCACGCCTCTCTTCAGAGAAGCAGGCCAGAAAATGATGCCCTCGGCATCCAGCAGGTCCTACAACCTTGTCCTACTGATGGGAAACGGCAAAGAAACACATAGGGAGGGTCACAGGACAGTAAGCCTGGTTTTTAGGGTTCATTTGGCCTGGGTTTAAGTTGCAGCCCTGCATTTAGCACCTGTGTGACCTTGGACAGGTAACTTGGTTTCTATGAGCCTCAATATAAAAATGGGAGTACTTAGGCCAGGCACAGTGGCTCACACCTGTAATTCCAGCACGTTGGGAGGTCGAGGCAGAAGGATTGCTTGAGCCCAGGAGTTTGAGTCTAGCCTGGGCAATATAGCGAGACTCCATCTCTACAAAAAAAAAAAAAATTAAATGTGACTGGGCATGGTGGTGCATACCTGTGCTCCCGGCTATTCAGGAGGCTGAGGCGGAAGAATTGTCTGAGCCCAATCCAGAAGGTCAAGGCCGCAATAAACCATGCTCATGCTACTGCAACTCCAGGCTGGGCAACAGAGTAAGACTCTGACTCAAGAAAAACAACAACAACAAAAGGCAGTACTCAGCTAACTTTCAGGGTTGTGAGGATAAAATCACACAGCCTCTGAAACAAGGCAAGTACTCTCTAGATAATAACTTACTATATGCCAAGCACCATGTTAAGCACTTTGCATAGATTATCTCATTTAACCCTAATAATAACTTATGAAACAGAAACCATTTCATGGCTAAGGGACCTGAACAGTTTGACTTGGTCCCAGAACTAGTGAGCGGCTGAGCTTCCACCACTGACAGTGTAGACACGGCAGACAGTATTATGTGTAGTATTCATATGAATATTGTTAGGGGCTGCTTGGGCTGAGCCCAGGCCACAGAGAGCAGCTGGGCTGCAGGGGTTTCCCCAAGGCCCGCAGGTGCGGTGTGGAGGTTCCCCTGGCCCTGCACACATGGGTTTGCATGCAGCTTGCAAGTAGGCATCTGCCCAGCTGCCTTGGCAATTCTGAAGTCCTGGATACGAGGGCCAGCCCCAGCCCAGCCTTCCAGGCACGGGAGGAGACCACTGCAACTGAAGCTGCCTTGGCACATCTGGAAGCTGTTAACCTCCTCTGCCTGCCCCCACCCCCACCCCCTCAGCCCAGCCAGCTGTTCCGGTGGTTAATTCTGGGAAGTGCCCCTCAGCCAGCAGCTGCCTGCACGGGGTGGGGGAGGGGTCCTCATCACCACATCATGGGGTAGGAGAGAGGCGGGCAGGCAGCAGAGGGTAAATCTGAGTAACCACAGCTGCCAGGCTCCTCCTCCCCCAGCCCTGCAGACAGGGGTTACTACTGGTTGAGTAGGGAAGAGAGAAGGAGGAGGCAGGGGTGAATGTGGAGGGAGACCAGGGAGCAGAGACTGAGAGAATGTTTCTGCTGGAAAAGATCTTCAAAAGGTCATCTGATATTGTCCATCCCCCTGTTTCCTAAGGGTCATGGTGACCGCATGGTGTAGTGGAGACAGGGCAGCTTTTGTAGTTGAGCAGAATTGGGTCACAATCCTGGCTCTCCATCACTGTCTGTCGGTGAGACCTTGAACAAGGTCCTTCCTCTCTCGTCTGTGCAATGGGAGAATGGCACCTCCCTGGCAAGGCTGCTAAGAGGATTCCAGAAGATATGGTCTAGTCTGCACCCAAAAGCATTCACTCCCTAAGAGCGTCAGGAAGCTGCAAAAAAGGTGTTCCCTGGCCCCACTCCCTGCCCCTCTTTCTCACGGTCTCTTCCCACATCCAACACACGCATCACAACCCAGGACCTGCTCTCAAAGCCATGCCCTGCCTAGAGCCTGAACTGCCCCCCTCACTTTCTAAACCTGCTGAAGACCCCACCACCAGCACTGACAGTCCTGCTGACTCCGAGGGTCCCAAATCTCCCTCCATGCCTTAGTACCTGTGTCATTAAAGGTACTGTTGGACCTCTCTGAACTCAGTTAACCTGGGGTTAAATGTCATTGCTGCTATAAAGATGCCTCTTTATATGCTATTGCATGTCATCTTCATAGTAATTCTGGAAAATAAGGTTTAGCCACTATAGCATAGATGTGGAGGGAAGGACAGATGCTAACATACATTCAACACTTGCTGCACACCAAGTCACATACTGGACCTGAGAGAAAAGCCAAAGACATCCTGGATTCTCCCCCTTAGAAAACACAGGCTTTAAAAAATGAAGAAGGAGCCCTGTGCGGTGGCTCATGCCTATAATCCCAGCACTTTGGGAGGCTGAGGCGAGAGGATCGTTTGAGCCCTGGTGTTCAAGACCAGCCTGGGCAACATAGCGAAACCTCATCTCTACAAAAACAAAAAACAAAAAAATTAGCGGAATGTGGTGGCACGTGTCTATAGTCCCAGCTACTCAGGAGGAAGGATTGTCTGAGCTCAGGAGGTCAAGGCTGCAGTGAGCTGTGATCATGCCATTGCACTCCAGTCTGGACGACAGAGTAAGACCCTGACTCAAATAAATAAATAAACAGCCAGTTTGTATCTCCTATGGGTATCACTGCAAAGCAACTGCCTCCCCAGGCAACCAAACAGCCTCCCCCTCACCAATCTGGCTGGGACACTCAGGGAACAGCGGCTAAGTCCTATCCCAAGGGCAGTTTCGTCACCTGCAATGGGGTGGCCCCTACACCCACTTTCACAAGTCATTCCCCTTCCTGTTGCTGATAAGCTCTAGTCCCCCTGGAACAATGAAATCACAGCCCACAGACTCCCAGCCTCCGTTCTCTGCCTTTCCTTTCACCCCTCCCTAACTCCACACCCCCTTAACCCCGTTGATGACTGATCTGCTGGAGCCAATCCTGCTATTTTTTTGCTTCTTTGAGTCAAAGTCTCACTCTGTTGCCTAAGCTGGAGCGCAGTGGCACACTCACAGCCACCGCAGCCTCGACCTGATGGGCTCAGGCAATTCTTCCACCTCAGCCTTCCAAGTAGCTGAAACGACAGGCACACGCCACTATGCCCAGCTAAATTTTTTATTTATTGTAGAGGGTCTTGCCAGGTTGCTCAGGCCAGTCTCGAAGCCCTGGTCTCAGGCAAGCCTCTCGACTCCACCTCCCAAAGTGCTGCGATTACAGGCATGAGCCACCATGCTTGGTTAATCCTGCTATTTTTAAAATGCCATTTATTGTGTGCTTTGTTTGTGCCAGGCACTGTACTAAGTGCTTTGTGTCTATTATCTCATTCAACACCCTCCCCCCCCACAGCAACCCCCAAATAAGTATTATTATTATTATATCAGTCTTACAAATGAAGAAACCAGGCCTCAGAAGCAGGCCCACCCCATGCACTACACAGTCCAAGTCTGGGGAACAGCACCCCCTGGCCACGGGAAGCAGCCCAGCACAAGTGTTAAGTAGACAAGTTCATCCAGACCCAAGGATTCCAGACCTAAATAGTCAACCACTCAGGCATCAGCCCCACCCAGAGGCCCACCAGCCTGTCTCAGACTTAACACATTAACACATCCAAAACCAAACCTTGGATTTTCTCCTCTAAACACACTTCACCCACAGTTTCCCCATCTCTGCGAACAGCTCAGGCCAGAACTCTTAGAGTCACCTCTCACAGCTCTCCCCGTCACCTTCAGTCATCAGGAAGTTCTGCTGGCTCAACCTTCAAAATGTATCCGGGATCCATCAATGCCAGCAATCCCCTACCGCCAAGTTCAATCCCCTCCCTCCAGGATGACTTCAGTGGCTTCCTTGCAAGTCTCCCTCCTTCTGCTCTTGGACCCTACAGTAATTTGAGTTAGAACTGACCCTTTTTAAGCCAACCACATCCCTCCTCTGCTCAATACACCCTACTGACTCTCTTCCCGCTCAGAGTCAAGGCCAGGCCCTCACAATGGCCCCTAGGGCCACACAATCTGATCCCAGTCCTCTCTCTCCTCCTCTGCTCTCCTTGGTCCCTCTGCTCCAGCCACACTGGCCTGAAACACTCAAGACATACTCCTGCCACAGGGCATTTGCTTCAGCTGTTTTATTTGTTGTGAATGTTCTTCCCCCAAATATCCCCATGGCTTACTCCCCCGCTTCCTTTAGATTCTGACCCTAAATCTCATCTCTCAAGTAGATCTACCTGACCCAACTATTTATTTCTGGAGCCACACTTCTCTTGACACTTGCAAGCATCCCCCCTTATCTTACTCAACCCTTATTTTCCAAAGTCCTCATCAGCTTCTCATATACCCTATCATTTCCTCATTTTTATACTTTCTTCTTTGTCTCCCCTTCCACCCACTAGAATGTCAGCTCCATATGGACAGGCAAATCTATTTTGTTCACTGCTGTCCCAAGTACCTAGAACTGTGCTTGGCACATAATAGGTGCTTAAAAACATTTCTTGAATGAATGAGGCAAGTGAGCTGGTTTGTATCCTGAGGACACCTTTGGAAAAGCACAGGTAAATCCATTCTTTCACTAAACATTTTTGCAGGGCTGTCATGTGTCGGGCTCAGCCCAGGAGAATGATTAGGAATAGAGGTGATCCGTGCTCCTGAGACTCTTCACCCAGAAGAGGACACAGCACCACCTTCACCACCTCCAGAAAGGATGCGGGGAGGATGAGGGGGGCTTTCAACTAAATACAAATGGTCACTATTGAGCACGTAGCATATGGAAGACCCTTGCTGAGAGATCAGCTTTGCCTTTGTCCTTAAAATAGGTTTACGTTAGAAAGTGCCTTCATATCCTGAGACTTTCACCATCACCTTGGAGACATGACTCTCTCTCCCTCCCTTCCTTCTTCCTTCCTCCATTCTTTCCTTCCTTCCTTCCTTCCTTTCTTTCTTTCTTTCTTACTTTCTTTCTTTCTTAGCATTTCCTGAGCATCTGCCCCACTTATAACACAGAAAGGTGGGGACTATAAGGAACCAAAGCGGTTCCACAGTCCCAGGGGATTCAACAGCAACCAAGATTTCAATAACAAAACCAAGCTGTTATACATGGACCAAAGCAAGCAGAGGCCTCAAAAGCAGGTGGTCTCAATCAGAGATACAGGCACTGTTGAGGAGAAAGTACATAAGTCTAAGCTGGATCTTTTCTTTTTTCTTAAGGGAGATTTTCAGATATTCCGAGGTAGAAAGGAGGAAGGAAAAGGATGCCTGGTGGAAGGAACGGCTTGAGCAAAGCCTTGGAGAGAATGAACCTAGCATGGAGGGCATCCGTCTGGCTGGAACAGAAAGGTCATTTGAGGGGTGGTGGGATGCAAGGAACACCCACACGTGATGAGCACGAAAGTCAACAACTGGACCTTGCAGCTGGATCTGCCACCGGCTGACAGGAAGCATAGCAAAGCACTGACTCTGGACCCACACAGACCTGGGCTCAAATCCTGGCCAAGCCTTTTGGGCAAGTCACTTTCTCTTGACCTTACATTTCTCACCTCTAAAACAGAGAAAATAATACCAGCCCATAGAGTGTTCGTGGGGATTAAATGAGATGATGTATATGGAAACCTCTGGCTTTGTGCCTCACAGATGCTTTTTTAAAATGTTTACTGGATCTGAAAAGATGAAGGCAGTGGGTGTGAACCGCTCATTCAAGTGGTTTAGTCACAGAAGGAGGGAAACATGTTGCACAATGTCCAGAGAGTGCAGAGCAGGGTCAAGGGAGGCTTTTTCTAAGTTGAGGAGACCTGTGGGTGTTTCAAGCTAGGAGGATGGGCACTGCCAAAAGGCGAGCTGGTGAGAAAAACGTTCTGAAACTGATTTGTGGCCATTGCACAACTCTGAATATGCTAAAACCACTGAATTGTACACTTTAAGGGGGTGAACTGGGTGGTATGTGAATTGTATCTTAATAAAGCTATTTTTTAAAAAGACAGGCTGGGCCAGGTACAGTGGCTCATGTCTGTAATCCCAGCACTTTGGGAGGTCAAGGCAAGAGGAGTGCCTGAGCCCAGGAGTTCGAGACCAGGCTGGACAACATGGCGAGACCTCGTCTCTACAATAAATCAAAAAATGAGTGGGGCATGATGGCGTGTGCCTGAAGTCCCAGCTACTTGGAAGGCTGAGGAGGATCGCCTGAGCCCCACAGGTTGAGGCTGTGGTAGCCATGATCGTGCCACTGCACTCTAGCCTGGGCAACAGAGTGAGACTCCAACTCGAAAAAAAAAAAGGCTGGATAGGATAGAACCACGGGCTCCTTAGGAGTCAGGAAAGAGGGGAACTCTAGAGAGGGTCAGACAGAGGACTGAGGTGGGTAGAGCATTCATCCAAGACAGAGAACGGCAGGCTAGTGGCCTCAATCACTGGCCTACGGGCTTGAATGAGTGCCTACTACGTGCCAGGCCCTGTACTAGGGAGATTGAGATGTCCTGGAGTTGCCATGGTCCCCAGGAAAGCCCAACCTGAGGAGAACTATGAGAAGTAAACCATGTGGTGACAGCGCACAGCCCAGACAGGAGCAGAGGGGCCACCACCCAACTCTGTCTCACCTGTGCTGTGGGCGTAGCCTCTCAGTGTGAGACGGACCTGCAGGGGACTCAGACCTGTAGCACACAGAAGCTTGGGCTACGACTGGAGGAGGTGGGGGCAGCAGTATGGGGACATATTGCTGTCCCAAACTGCACTGGGACAGTGGTTGAAAGTTCCCAATCCTGGAAGATGTTAGATTGAAGGTCTCCAAGTCACCTTCATGAGACCTCAACAGGCGACCCCGAGAGGATTTATGGAGTCTTCACTGTGCACACAGTTCTAACTGACAGGTAGGTAGAGAGAGACCTGGTGGGCTTGCAGGCGGGGCAAGGAGACTTTGGGCCACAGAAAAGCTTTGGGCCACAGAAAAGCTAACAAGGGAACTAGAGCTAACAAGAGACTTTGGGCCACAGAAAAGCTAACAAGGGAACAAACCATAGTTGGAGAGAGCCTTGAGAGTTGGTATATCTCATTAGTCAACAGCAGGGGTCTGTGAGACACATCCCACATCAACTTGTAAAGTCAGAGGGTTAGTATGTCCCCAGGCACTAGGCTGCTCTCACCACCAGCAGAAGTAATCACTTTCTCTTCATCCTGAAGAAGCCACACTGCAACTGACTCTTTCCGCTGCCCCAGTCTGCCCTCCTCTGAGCTCAGCAGGCAAACTGAGGCAGCGTGTGCTGGAATGAGGTCCTAACGGTGTCCTGGATTCTAACCCTGGCTCTGCCACCAACGTGCTGAGTGACTTCCGCTCTGGGCTTGGTCTCCCCACCAGTACACAGAGGTGGAATGTGTGAAGGTTAAGAGCAAAGACTCCAAAGCCAGGCACTGTAGCTCATGCCTGTAATCCCAGCACTTTGGGAGGCTAAGGCAGGAGGATCCCTTGAGGCCAGGAGTTTGAGGATACAGTGAACCATGATCATGCCACTGCACTCCAGCCTGGGCAACAGAGTGAGACCCTGTCTCAAAAAGTAAAAATTTAAAAAGCATAAGCTCCAGACAGACACCTGGGGTTCGTGTCTCAGCTCTCCACTCACCGGCTTTGTGATTTCTCCACTCACCGGCTTTGTGAATATGTGACGTCTTTGTGTCTCAGTTTCTTCCAGTTAGTGTGAAGATGAAATGAGTTAATCAACATGAAGCACTTGGAATGTGCGTGGCAAAACAAGGGCTCAGTACATTTTAACTATTTATATTATGATGAGTATGAGTGAGGCATACTCAGTGGTCTCTCAGGCTCTCTCCAGCTCTGGCATTCTATGACCTTGGGATTCTGCCTGCACTATCATGTTTGTCTGAATTTCTAATTATGCACCATGTGTTGCCATTATTTGAGTAACCCGGGCATCTCAAATCTGGATGACTTCTTGACCTTGGGCCTCCTTGACTTACCCTTTCCTATAACATCTGGTGAAAAGGCTTGCACTCCCCTCACATGCTGTGGAAAGTACAGAGCCCTTCTCAGCATCTCTGAGGGCTGGTCCAGGGGTTCTCCCAAGCCTTTGCTCCTGAAACCCTCTGCCCTGAGGTGATCTGCTCCCAAGCCTACAGCTGTGTGGCTAACTTTCCTGGAGGCTCAGGTGTGTGTGTGGAAACTACAGCAGAGAGCAGGAAGCAACGTCAACATCAAGGTGAAATGATAGGAGTCTGGTGCATATACACAGTGGAACCACTGGGCAGCTATAAAAAAAAAGAGGGACAGTGAGGGAGATGGTGGCTGGGTTCAAAACTGTGGACATTCTGGAGTATTACAGGAGATTTCTGCAAGAAAATCGCCTTCCTGATGGAAGAGGACTTGGTGAATTCAGAACCATACCTGTCAACGCAGGTTCAATTAGTACTGCAAAATTAGCCGGGCGTGGTAGCGCGTGCCTGTAGTTCCGGCTACTTGGAAGGCTGAGGCGGAAGGATCGCTGGAGCCTAGCGGTTCGAGGCTGTGGTGGCCAGGTGACAGAGTGAGACTCCAACTCAAAAATAAAAATAAAAATAAAAAATCAGTACTACAGATGGTTCTGCTCTAGTAAAGTCGGGAGGGGCTACAGTAGTTTGTGGAGTTAAAGCAGAATTTGCAGCGCCAATAGATGCCCGGATGAAGGATATATTGCTTCTCATGTGGATCTACCACCCCCGTGTTTGTCGGGATTTTGGTCTGGACCTCTTGGAGAAGAGGCCCAAGCGGCTAGCTAGTCAGTTCATTGCAGACATCATTGAAAATTCATAGATAATGTAGAAAGAAGACCATATGCACTGCTCCAGGAAAGCTTGCTTGGGTTCTATACTGTGATTTCATTGGCCCTGACTGTGATGGAAACATTTTGGATGCCTGCACATTTGCTTTGTTAGTGGCTTAAAAAAATTCGATATATACTCTCAGGCCGGGCATGGTGGCTCATGCCTGTAATCTCAGCACTTTGAGAGGCCGAGGAGAAAGGACTGCTTGAGCCCAGGAGTTTAAGACCAGCCTGGGCAACATGCAAGACCTTGTCTCTACAAAAAAACATTTTTTTAAATAGCCAGGCATGGTGGCGCACACCTGTGGTCCCAGCTATTTGGGAGACTGAGGCAGAAGGATCGTCTGAGCCTAGGAGATGGAGGATGCGGTAAGCCATGATGGGGCCACTGCACTCCAGCCTGGGCGACAGAGTGAGACCCCAACTCAAAAAAAAATTATGTATAACATATATATATATATGTATCTTCTCTATTTTTGTATAGTATTAAGATAAATGAAGAAACTGCTTTAGCAGAAGTTAACTTAAAGAAGCCAAGTTATTTGAATATAAGAACCTATCCAGTTGCAACTTCCTTTTCCGTGTCTGATGACACTTTGCTCACCATTGACTCTTCTGGAGAGAAGGAACATCTGGCCAGGGAACCTTCACAAGAGACCGGGAAGGCAAGCTCTGCTGTCTCCACAAACCAGGAGGAAGTGGGCTGACAGGGCCATGCAAGCAGTTACAGGACACAAAGAAGCAAAAAAAACCCCTGATGAATAAAGTAGTGAAGAGAATGAATGCCAGATCAATAGCCACCATGTTTTCAAAGCAGATTTGTGAAAATTGTTGTTGCTACACTGTGCACAAACCTCTGTGTGTGTGTGTTTAATTTATTTTATTTTAAAGATGTGTGGTACATGTGCACAAACCTTTTGTACTAAATAAACACCAAACTACATCCTTCTGAAAGACGTGCCTATTATATCTTAGGTCACCTCCATTTAGTTTTTGTACAGTGAAGCCATTGTTTAAAAGCAATGACTTGGGCAAACCAGCCCTAGTTTGTTAAATCATTTCCCGTTTTTATTCAAAAACCACAGGGTTATGCTTCTGTAGAAAGTCTGCACATCTAGTAATGTGAAATACTGACACATTAAAAAACAAAAAATAATAAGGAAGCTCTTGCTGCTCATGGTTTGCTCACTAAATAAGTACAAAGCTAAGCAAATACTAGATAAATACAAAGCTCGGTGCAAGATACTGTGAATGACAACTTGCCAAAGAAAGAGGGATGGATGGGAGGTAGGGGGAGGGAAAATATGTTTATATACTTTTGCCACATGTAGCTAGAATATCACTGGGAAGCCACATTAAGAAACCAGTGATAACCTTGGGAGGGAGAGGGAGAGGTACACTTTTTTCATTGTATATATCTTCATACTCTTAACATTTTGAAGTATGCAAATATATCACCTACTAACAAAATAATACTTTTTTTTTTTTTGAGTCAGAGTCTCACTCTGTCACCCAGGCTGGAGTGCAGTGGCACACTCACGGCCACCACAGCCTTGACCTACTGGGCCCAGGTGATCCTTCCGCCTCAGCCTTCCAAGTAACTGGGACTACAGGCCACCACGCCCTGCTAATTTTTTGATTTATGGTAGAGACAAGGTCTCGCCATGTTGCCCAGACTGATCTTGAACTTCTGGGCTCAGGCAATCCTCTAGCCTTCACCTCCCAAAGTGTTGAGATTACAGGGATAAGCCACTATGCCTAGCTGAAAAGAATACTTTTTAAAAATCAAGATGAGACTTAATTCTGCCTGAAGATGTCTTTGATGGTCCTCACCCACTGGCCCTCTTTCAAGGGCCCCATCTGCACCTGTCTCTGGCCAGATATCTCAGAATAGCCTGTTTACTAATTTTTTTTTTTTTTTTTTTTTGAGACAGGTCACTTTGTGACCCAGGCTGGAATGCAGTGGTGTGATCACAGCTCACTGCAGCCTTAAACTCCTGGACTCAAGTCTCAGCCTCCTGAGTAGCTGGGACTACAGGTGCACAACCATACCCTCAGCTAATTTTTTTTGTAGAGACGGCAGGGGGTGGGGGGCGGGCCTCACTATGTTGCCCAAGCTAGTCTTGAACTCCTGGCCTCAAGCAATTCTCCTGCCTTGGCCTCCCAAAGTGCCAGGATTACAGGCATAAGCCACTGCACCCAGCCCCACATTTTATATTATGCAAAACTTTCATGCTCTCTTGCCTTCATCGTCACCCATTCAGGCCATGCCTTTTTTACCCAAAGAGCCCATTGCTGTGGTTTCCCCACAAAAGAATCACTTCCCTAAGATGAAACATGCCACATCCCTAGAAAGCAGAAAAAATGGCAGCAGTCTCTGTACTAAAGGGCTCTTGAGTTTTTCTGCCCAGACTGTAAGTTTCTTGAGGGCAGGAACCTGTCTTACATATCTCTGCATCTCCAGCATCCTGGGGGTTTCCATATGTGCCACAGCAGTCTCCCCAGGGGACGCAGCATCCTAAGGCCTGGCTCCAACGTATTCAGGAGTCTGCCCCTCCTTTGACACCTGGCACAGCACAGTCCACACAAAGGACCCCTTGTAAACGTTTGTCAGACTGAGTTGCTTTGGTGAGTAAGGTGAGTGACATGGAGACATAAGCGACGGTAGAACCTGGGCCAAACCTGGAGCAGAGCAGGAGGGTGACCACAGCTCACATCTATTGAGCATATACTACTTGCCAGGTGCTCCTCTGAATGCTTTCATGCACGAGTGCACCTAATCTTCACAGCCTCTACTAAGTGGTTTCTATTATCATCCCCATTGTACAGATGAACAAACTGAGGCACGGAGCCAGTGAGAAACAGCGTCCTGTTCAATACTGTCACATTCTATGGGTGCCACGGTGTGACTGCCGTTAGGAAGCAGTTATCTAGAACAGTGGTTCTCAAACTTGGCCTTAAGTTAGAATCACTTGGGAATCTTCTAAAAATTCTCATGCTCAGGCCACAACATATACCAATTAAATCGGCATCTCTTGGGGGATGAAATCCAGTCAATGGTAGTTTTTAAAGTTTCCAAAACGACTCCAATATGCCCCTAAGTCTGAGAACCAGGGATCTGGGCCAAACCCTCTATCATGCAGATGGAGATGCTGAGGCCCTGAGAGGAGCAGTTACTCAAGGTCACCTGGCAGGGCAGTGGCTGAACCCAGGACCTCCGGTGTCCAAGGCTGGCTCCTTCTGCAGCACCACACCCCCATCCTCCAAGTCACTGTGGGCACAGAACTGGCAGGCTGCCAGTCCCACGTGGACCTTAGAGCTCTTGGCTCAAGGCTGACTCAGAGGAACGGAGGAACGGTCCCAGGACAGGCCAAAAAAGCCACTTCTTCCCGACGTTCCCCCATTCAAGCAGCTCCAGAGGCTGGATGCCTTAGGGCAGAGCCCAACCTGGACATTCTCCAGGCTTGGACACCACCCTGGATTTAACAGGAGCTCTGGGAGACTCGCAGATGGGTGGGGCTTGGGACAGGACATCGTGGGAATTGTGCTACAGGCACAGGCAAAAGAGCTGGGGCAGGCACGGAGGCTGATTTCCCTGACCCCGCCCTGTGGGGCCCCTGTACTTCCCTCCTTCTCTTCCCACCCTCTGATGACGCACTGACCCCTGCCCTCCACCTCACTTCTCTCAGCCCTTTTGGGGAGGTGACGGAAATCCATTTCTGGCAACTTGAGGCCCAGCCGTCAGCAATTTGTTTTCATTCTGGGGTCTAGCTGGTCAGGTCTATCCAGGGACCCCACAGAGCCCTGTGTCCTGCCTGAGAGGATGCATGCACACACGCTAAACAGAACCTCTGGAGAAAGAGGAGGATGGAGGTACCCCAGGGGTTCTGAGTCATTGAATTCAGGGCACTCGTGGCCAAATGCCACCCTTGGAAAGTGGGTGGAACGGTTCACAGGGAAAGACAAAGAGGCTGAACAAAGGAACCAATTTCTCAGTCCTCTTCCTCTCCTATCTTCTTTTTTAAAATATATATATATTTTTTTCTTTCATGAAGATAGGGTCTTGCTATGTTGTCCTGGCTGGCCTCCCAAAGTGCAAGGATTACAGGCATGAGACACCCTGCCCAGCCAAAAGTAGACTTTTATTATAAAAGATGAAAGGCAATTTGTATAGCTATCCTCATAGCAGCAATATTCACAACAGCTAAAAGGTGGAAACAACCCAAGTGCCCATCCATCTATGGATGAATGTAGAAACAAAACGTGATACACGAACTCTTCGCTCCTTGGGAAGGCTGCCTCCTGTCGCACGGCACCCCGAGCAGAGTTAGGGAAGGATTCTACTTCACATAAAAGGACCTTCTCCCAAGAGACAGAGCCTGTTACCTCCACCACAGCTTCCCTTCTGGCCCATTCCAAGCTTGGCCAAATTGGGGGAGCGGGGTGGAGGTTACCCTGCGTCCCCCTCTCCTCTGCCTATGTATGTCTTTGTAATGTCAGCTGGTATCGTACAAAGGGCAAGGGAAACAAACACCCAGAACTCTTGCTGGTCAGAGATTTCCTGAGTGTCTGTCCTCACCCAAGCCTGTTCTG
>CAUYQG010102399.1:0-17142 GCA_963574415.1 Tarsius wallacei
TTGAGTTGGAGTCTCACTCTGTCACCCAGACTGAAGCTCAGTGGCCACTCCCGGCCACCACAGCCTCGACCTGCTGGGCTCCGGCGATTCTTCCGCCTCAGCCTTCCAGGTAGCTAGAATTACAGGCGCGCTACCACACCCAGCTAATTTTTGATTTATTGTAGAGATGAGGTCTCACCAAGTTGCCCAGGTGGGTCTCAAACCCGCAGGCTCAGGCAATCCACTCACCTCAGCCTCCCAAGGCGCGGGATTACAGGCTGAGCCACCGAGCCTGGCTGCATGAAAGTGAATCTTAACATAAGCACTAATCACTAGAAGCAGAGAGGAGCCATAGAAAGAAGGAGTGTGGGCCCTGAGTCATCAACAGAGAAATGCTGCCCACTGAGCAGAACACAAGCATCAGACTGTGGTAAGAACTGTGCAGAGATATCTATTCTGAGCCCTTATAATTTTGTCTATTTCTTTCTACAACCTAATCTATCATAACTAATGAACTGAGTTGAACCACAAAAAGGACGTTTTCAGTAGAGATTAAAATGTGCTTTCTCCAAGAGAACTGAAGTTTCTTTAAATGTGGAGGTGTGTGTCTGATTCTTGTTTAACTCAATGTTTCTATTTTTAACATTTGATATCTCAAATTCAAAATAATAATTTTAAATTTCATATTTCCACAATAATCACTGATCATAGTTTTTCTGGCCAATTATAAAGACAAATTAAAATGACAACTCATACCTACAATGACAATTCAAATTTCCAAAAAGAAAAGAGAGTTTTATTATGTTTTCTTGATTATCCATATTACAAACATGTTTTAAATGTTAGATGTTTTACTTTATTATTTCTTTTCATCCTGACGGTGGATATACAAATGGAGATTTGGCAAAAATCTACTTTGTGTGTCATGTATTCACTAAACAAAGACTGTCATGAAATTAGAATACAAATCCCAATTCCAATGGCATTGATTTCTTATTATTTATTTATAAAGAATATTATCTCTACCTTAGAAAAATGTTAAAATAGAATTGAAATATAAGAAAGGAAACATTGATTCTTGTATAAGGGACCTGCATAACATTATGGAAAGTAGTTTTGATTAATAGCAATTTCACCAAAGGTATAGAATAGTGTCCCCTTAAACTATTTCTTTTGGTGACCCATATAAGCCAATGCAGGATAATATGTAATTACATTACAAAAGCGTTCTTGCAAACATTGTCCTAATTTGCACGTTAAATGAAACTTCTAAGTAAATACTTGAAATTAAGATATGCAGATAATAGATGCATTCGTATATCACAAAAATCTTGACAATACAGTTCCTGAATTGTTGGTAATTATCTTTACTAAAAAAAATGCCAGGAGTATTTTATAGAAAATTGAGTTTACTGTTGGAAACCTTATACTTCATAAGTGCTTTCATAGCCAATCAAACCCCTAGGTCTTTTTCCTCCATTCTGTACTTGAGTAGTCTGACTCTTTGAATCAGATAGTCCAAATTGATATAATAAGAAACTCTCAAGCCCCTTGCTAATCTACTGATCTGTTGTGTCTAAGGTATTATAAGTCCCCATTAGTTCTTTGTTCCTGATCAAAAAACAGAAACAGATCAATCAATCTCTTTGAGGTCAACACTTCTTTTCATAAGCAACACAAATTATCAGTTTAATAAATTATTAATGAAATTTTAGGGAACAGCATTACGTCCAACCATTAATAGCCTCTAAAATTCATGGTTATGCTGCAAAGTATATCTCACAATACACAAATAACCTCACTCAGATTGTATTTTACTGAACCTAACTGAGACATTTCTGTCACTGAAGTGATGTGTCCTTAACACATACAGCAGGCTTCAAGAATTAGTGCAGTATCACTTTTCACCATCTTCTACCACAATAATCTACCATCATGACATGAAATATCGTCCACAACTCATTAAATAATTCCCTAGGAACTGTGTATGTACTCTATGTCAAAACGTGCAGATTTGTCTACAAATTTCATCCTAACAGAACAGCTTACAGCATTTTCCTTTATAACTGAATTTATCTTTCAGACTATAAAGAATGCCCACTGTGCCTTTGATTTCTCATGATTTAATCTGTGCATTATATCTAGGACAATGGCAGCCGAAAATCATTGAGAATTGTTAAACCACAGATATGTATGAACTGACTGCAGAGAAAAACTACAATCTTGGAAAAGATGAATGATGACAGGAGGCCTTGAAATTTCTCCAGGCGAAGATCTAACAGACATGGACCCATTCACAATGAAAGAAAAGAAAATTGACAAGAATGACAACAGATATTGCTTTATAAGAGAATAGTCTTGATATCAAAGAAGTCTCTTCAAAAATTGATAAAGCATTTAAAAATTCTTACAAAAAATCTTTTAAAAATACTATAAAATCAAATATGAAATAAAGAATATCATATGGTTTTATGATATAATGTATGACTATCCCACCCCTAAAAAAACAGACTCAGCACTCTTTTTGATTCACTCTTTTTGATGTTTAAGTTGTTGACTACAATTTTAACCTGAATTATGTTAAACAAGAGGAGGGACCTCAAAAAACAGAATTTATTTATTAAAAATTGTGTATTTATTCGTACATGTTTTAACTTCAGTTGCCTTCAAAGTACTCTCCGTTTGATGCAATACAGCTATAGTTATGCTTTTCTGCTGCTCAAACTCGTCCACTTTTAATGCCTTTTATTGCTTCTACCATTTTTCGTTTGTTTGTTTCGTCTCTTCCACATAGGCAAAACATTTCCCTTTGAGGACTTTTTCCATCCAGGGAAACAAACAAACAAAAAAGTCAGGTGAATAGGGAGGGTGGGAAAAGGGGGGCATGCCGGTTTTTTTTGGCAAAAACTGCTGAACACTCAGCACGGTGTGGGCAGGTGTGCTCATATATCACCCATCACGAAATGGGCAAATACACTGAAAGAATCTCCAAAAAAATTTTTTCACTGAAACTGAATGCAACCTCTTGCAACAATGCTAACTGGTACGTTGGTGCCGATGGCTTCTTAGAACACTCATCTAGCAGGAAAAGCTTGTACTCCAAGGGGTCCACCCTCCATAAAATAATTCCCATTTTGGGGGAGTCCCTCTCGTATTTAAGATAAAAAAGACTAACAGTATAAGTTTTATTTTTCCCAAAATAAAGTTCCATCAAATTTCCCCCGTCCCATTTAATTGAAATTCTGTTCTTCTTTTAAAGTTGATTCACTTTCAGTAGTCTTTTTCCAGAACCACTAATCCTCAGATAACAAGGACCAACTATAAATCAATTCTATCTCAAGATGGTAGACAAAATTGCATCTGCCAAATCACCTCATACAGAGGACAAAAAGAAATAGGTCCCATCACCAATCTCTGGAAGACTCACAACTGTGAAATAATGAGAAACATGACTTAATGTCAGCACACTGTCAGGCACAAACTCAATAAAATGGAAGCAGCAAACAGGTTCCAAAACTAACAAAGGCGATTTTAAAATAGTCCTACAGAAGCAGGACTGGAAACATCCAAGCTATTTATTATCAAAGAGTTTTATAAGTACTGTAACTTTAAAATAAATAACTACCAAGCTTAAACAACAACAACAAAAATGGTCCTACAGCATTCTTTTTCTCCATGTAAAAAGATAATTAAGAGGAGTCAAATTTCTGTTCTGCATCTCTTTGTGTTTCTAAAACACAGTGCTTATCTTGAATCTCATTTTCTCCACCACCTTTATATATTAATAATTCCTCCTCTTATTTTTTATTCTGAAACTTTTTTTCCAGATTGAGGAGGTCAGTTCCAAACAAGCGTATCAAGGACTTAAAACTGAATTACTAAATGATGTCATGTTTATTGATACTCCTTTGTCAAACTATTTCAGGATCATTCCAGTATCATTACAATACAATCAATCAACCAAGAAGCAGACAGAGAATGGTCCTGTTCTAGGAAATGAATCAGTGACTCTGATTAAACAGCTAATAAACTTCCTTTCCAAGACACATTAATGATTTCCCTACAATCAACATCAGTAGACTATCTTATGGAATGTTCTGAATGTTGGATAAGATATATGACTGAGATAGCATAAATTATACTAACAAAAGATATAACTTCAAAAATGAACAATTAAAACATTAACTTATAGATCTGCAGTGGCAGTTACTGCATTATTATTGAAAAAGAACTAATTTCTATAATCAACTTACTTTTAAAAGACAAGCAGGACAGCAAACTATCCAAAGAATCTGCTAAATTTTTATCTGCTCTGCAAAGATATAATATCACATGGTAGTAGAAATATAAGCTTTAGGGATAACCTCTTCAGGTTCCCTCCCACTGTGGGAGCTTTTCTGTCTTCTCAATAAACCCTGCTTTCTCACTTAAAAAGAAAAAAAAAAAGAAAGAAATATAAGCTTTAGAATTAGGCTGCCAATTTTCAAATCTAAACTTTGCCACCTGTTAGCTGTAAGAACACAGGTAAGTTAAATAGCCCTCAATTTTGAAATCTGTATAACGGGGATTCTAATACTTCAGCAACCTGTGGAGACTCACCAAGATGATAATACATTCAATAGAGGATCAGTATTCCCCTAAAAGTAAACTGGATGATTGGCAGTCAAGAACTTCTACGCTTCCCTTAGCAAATTTACCCAAGCAAGATTAGTTGAATCATGGATTTTTATCTTGAATCTTGTGTATGAAAACATAAGGATGAACATTATTATTAAAGCCTATTCATTTTAGCTAGCGCACTGATGAGACTACCAAATAGTTCCAGCTGCCAACACACCCTTTTCAAGTCCGACTCTAGCTTTTCTATTGATTCTGTCAGCTACTTAATATCTTTTAAATTCATTTTTCTCTTAATTTCTGTTGCTGGGAACCATGGGGCCTGAGGTAATATAACACCTACAGCAGACAGGTGCATATATTAGTCAAATGAGGAGAATTTCTCCTCATATTAGCATAGAATTTTACAATATTCAAAGCACTTTCACTTATTTCATTTAATTTCTGTAATAATCCACAATGTATATAGGAGAGGTATGATGCATTATCCCCAAAAGGTTCGAGTCCTGACTAACAACCAAGTTGGCTCAAAAGCCATGCTTTTCTCATTGTTATATGATCTGCAAATAATAAATTTCCATGACTTGTTTACCTAAATTCAACATAAAGGAATGTAAATAATTTAGTAGCACAAAATACTAGCTAGGCATTTACCTGAGAGATTTTATTGTAAAAAAAAAACCTTCATTTGATTAGAGGGAAAATAACTACATGAGAGAATAACCCGCCTATGATGAAAATAGTGCAAATTCGTGGTGTATCAGACATGAATCTCATTCAACAGAATTTTGTTTACTGAAGCAAAAGTGTCTTCTCTCAGGTGGTCCTTCAGGTGGTGTTCAGGAACTCGTGAAGGAGCTGAAAGAGGGAGCTGTTTCCCAGCATAAGACCAAGGCTTCTAATCTCAAAAACTCATCAAGGAATTCTGTATTCCGTGTAACTGTCTTGCCACCCTACATTTGAACTTGGCCCTGTCCTAATCTCCCAGGAGCCCCCACATATATACAAAGCTGTCTGCCAGCTGAGCAATGATTCCTGTTAGCATTTCAAAGATAGCTCTTTAACCCATTTCTGCTTCCTCCCAGGCCTGAATTCAGCTTGTAGGACTCTGCATCCCTACAATGTCCTATGAGATTAGCAGTTTCTCCTAAACTCCCCAAAAGGGACCAGGCCTGAGTATCAACAGTTCCCCACTCTCTGGTGTGGTGGACTGGGATGGGCAATCAAGTTCTTATCACAAGTTGCCAACCCATTGGCTGGGCCCTGCTCCAAGATGTACTCCCCAAAACTCCCAAAACTCCCAGATCTCTATATAGCCGTGATTTTGCAATCATTGTCAAAATCTACTCAAGTAGAATTTGTGTTGCCACCCTTCTTGGAATCTGACTTTCATATTATCTCCTCTTGCCTGCTAGAGCTGTATTCCTGTCTGATTTCCCTGAATGCACCACAAAGTTCCCTCAACTCCAGTCAGTTGCCTGTGTCTCAGTGCCCCATTTTTTCTTGCACTTGGAAAGTTGGTGAAATCAAAGTACCCTTTACTGTGCGCTACATATAGCATAGAATGTCCCACATACATTCTCCCTTGGGTGCATGTATAACCGGTACATACTATGCAAACAATTCAATAATTTATAAGGACACTTCTGCAGATTCAATTTTAGGATATACACCAGGATAAAACAAAATTATGACAGATTCCACTTCCCTAGAGTACCAAAAAGTATCTTTGAAGTTTTATTTTTTGGTAAAAGGCCTGGCAGATTTCACTGACAAATCCTGCAATTTAAAGCAAGTTCGGTTTTTCTTCCAATGCTTGAGTGACAACAGAACTAGACTAAAGCAAACTTTTCTCATCCCAGCAGGACAACGGCTTCCCAGGAAAGGAATTATCATCATAAATCAGCTGTAAAACACACAATCATTTTAACTGATTGAAAGAGGTAGCATTCATGCTGAATGGAAGGTCACCCTGGACACTTGAAATGGAAGAATATAGACAAAAAGGAAGCTAAGTCAGACCCCAGTTTGCATTTTAAAAGATTCATAGCAGAGTTAACAAGCAGGAAAATTCCTTAAGGTCCATGTTTGAGGTTTCTTCACATATCTGGCTGTACACAATTTTAGGTCCAAATGAAAACTAACACATTGAAGATAAAAAAAAATAAATGTGTCAACTCTAAAGCCTTACAGATAAAAGCAATCCACTTGGTTTTATGTGTTGCAATATTTGGCTGACAGCATCTTCAATCTTTCTTACACTTTTAAAAATTATCTTAATTGCTTATTCTATAACATGAAATAATTTAGCCTAGTCCAAAGCTTACGCTCATTTAAACTAAGGCAATTTAAAGACAAAATTTTAGTTTATTCTTTGCAAAGTGGTAAGCAAGGTAGGATTCCAACCCTGAGAAATAATTGACGTTCAAAGTTATCATAGCTTAAACATTGGGCAAATTCTGAACCATACTCTTCAATTGGTTTTTTGACATTTTGTCAATCTTTCTTTAATGACTCATTAAGCCGTAATATTTTTCATCTTGAGTAGACCTTAAAAACCAGATTATAACCAATTCCTTCATTTAAAAAAATGAAGAAATTAAAACTTAGATAAAGTAAACTTAAAATGAAATTTTACTTTGAACACCTAACTTAGAGTCTAAAGTAATTTCCCAGCACACAGAAAGGTTCAACTGAACCTTTCTCCCCTCTTTACAGGCTATGTACTTATTGACCAAGGGAAGGCAGAAAAAACAATCAATATAATACACAAAGGTTGAAATGCCAAAGTTTATAGTCATACAGTATCTCCTTACTCTATCACAAACCTCTCAGGTAGAGGTTAAATCACTTAACTGCCACCTTAAAGACATCTTAAAATAATAACAAAAGCGAGCAATTTTGAGACTTAATTATAGTCTTCTAGCAATATCTAGGAAAATGATCGTCTATAGTTCCATCCAATGCCAATAACTGTGCACATAGCCTGTGACATAAAACTATTTTAAGCTCAAATGTTGAGCAAAATGTATGTACCTCCCAGCCTTCAATATGAGACTGCCATTCCTCTAAAACTTCTAATTTCTCCATCTGTCTCTTGGCCTCGTTTATATTGGAACAAACAGCTTTCATGGCTTGGAGGGCTTCCATCACTGCTGCGTAGTCACTGTGTTTCCGTGGAGTCCGCTTCAGCAACTCCTGTTTATACACAAAAAAACAAATCACCCTTTGATCTTCAGCTTTCTGGTACAGCAGGTTCAGACTGACCAGGAAATGAAAACTGCAGTGATCGTGAGAGCCACTTGTATAAGTGACATCAGAAACTCCTCTAAGATTGAGATTAAAAAACACTCCGGACGCAGTGACTCAAGACTATAATCCCAGCACTTTGGGAGGCTGAGGTGAGAGGATTGCCTGAGTCCATGGGTTCAAGACCAGCCTGGGCAACTTGGTAAGACTTCGCCTCTACAATAAATCAAAAAGTTAACCAGGCATTGTGGCATGTGCCTGTAGTTCCAGCTACTTGGAAGGTTGAGGTGGAAGGACTGCCAGAGCCCAGCAGGTCGAGGCTGTAGTGGCCATGAGCGTACCACTGCACTGCAGCCTGGGCAACACAGTGAGACTCCAATTTAAAAAAAAAAAGAAAAGGTTGAATCAATGAATAAGCATTGCCCCAATGCACATTTTGCAGCACCCCAATTTTTTCCCTCAAATTTATTTTGTTTTTAAAAACTAAGTTAAGCTCCTCCTTTCAAATTGCCAAATCTCTCACTGGAAGCATGTAGTTTCTGTTTCATAAGTGACTTTTGCTCTAACAGGAGCACATCTTTATATGTTAATTTCATTTTGTTTCATGAGTCTTTAACAGAATATAAATCTTCAAATGACTATGTCCCATAATTTAAAAAATAATTTAAATACATTACTTTCTAACACTTTCTGAGAAACTATAAAAATACATCAAACAAAACAAAATGTTTAAATAATATCTTTTACTCCAACACAATAATTTATAAATTCTACAATACTCCATCACTAAAGGAGCAATTCATGCTGTTTTTCTCAATTGCTCAGGTTCATTCTCTGTGATGAATGAACTGCCATGTATCCAACAGCTTCCTTTTTTTGTTTTCTGTGCTTAGGATTTGGGGAGGGCTTTTTATTTATATTTCTTCTATTCATCAAAACTAGAGTGATCTTTAATCTTTTAAACATATCAAAAGGTTTTGTTAGTTGTTGTGTAGAAGCACAAAATTAAACATCCTCACCCACTGTCTAGACAGTTGTGACCACAATGCTTTTTAATTAGTCATTTGTTTTTGTACTACAGTTGCCATCATCACGTAACTAACCCAATTACAGAACTTCTGAGACAAGTCTTGAAATTCTCAACAAACACTGGGGAAATATGCAGTTGTCATACTCTATGAGTCCTGATAGATATTGTTGAAAATTCCACTGTAAACCTTGAGCCTGCATTCGATATTTCAGTATGGTCACACGCTGTCCTAACACCAGAGGGACACATACATGACATCATTCCCAAGACAAGGTTTAGTTATGAAGATCACAAATCCATAAAAGAAATATTCAGGCTTCTCCAGAAATTCTAAAGAGTGGAAGCATCTGTAAATTATGTGAAGTGGTCAGTCTGCAGGCCATAATTTGGGACCCTATGGAATTGGGTTCCATGTATTTGTGGAGTTGAGACATGAATTTACATACTGTGAAACAGAGAAAATATTAGACATAATCTTCTGGAGGCCACTTGCTATGAACTCTGTGTTGATTGGCCAACTCAATAATTTCAAGTTCCACAAAAAATACCATTGTATCTTTTTTTAAAAATACTACAGCCTAATCTATTTAATATTTTCTCTGAATAAGTAAGACTACCCAAATCAGAATCTCAGAACAATTTTTCAGCTTTTGGTACAACAAAGACAAAAATCAACACCATAATATCTACTACATGAGCAATTAGTTTTTTCATGTTTCTCTGTGAAGATAACCTTCCAAAAAAAGGGAAAGGATGCCATCTCTTTACTGCCTGAAGGGGATCTGAACTGTCCTCCTTCTTGCTAAGCAAGGATGTGTCCATGATGCTACCTTTTGAGAGGTCAATTCAAATATCCGAGGCCATCCCTAAACAGAAATGAATGATTTAGAATAACCCCTTTGTCATGATTTAATATCCTCATCCCTTCTTACTCATAGAACAAACAGATCCCCTGGGATGCCAACACCATGATCAAGAATAACTGCAGTTATGAGTACAAAATTGAGTCATTGAGTCAGAGATCTGTAGGAATTCTCAGAAATCTAGGAGGCACATTTGCACCAATACTGTCTAGACCACAAAGATTGCCAAAGCTCTATAGAATTTGAGACCCCTGTGTTAGCTTCTCTCTATGGCATTTTATGGCTTAATTAAGCAATTTTAGACTTATTTGTTTTAATGAGGAACAATCCTTTCAAACAAATTTTACACAGATACAAAATTTATGAAATTGGCAGGAGTTGTAATAAAAATGTATTTTTAGTTCAAACTCATAACACTTATTTCTTAGAAGTAAATCAATAAAAATGCCAGTTAATATGTCATAGCATTTGTGAATATGTTTTAAAAGGCAGATACCAAGTAGTAATTAATATATTAAAATAAATCAGAATCAAATAAATATGGACAATAATGGCTGACATATGTAAAGCAAATACTATAATAAGTAATTTTTATAAATAGTTAAATCAATCATTATCATTATATCTTATATATGCATATACATATTTGTATTCACACATACACATGAACATAAACATACATGCACACATTGCTATAGGTATATGCTATAATTTCTATAATTTCATTATCATCATCTTTGTTTCATAATTGAAAAACTAAGGTATTGAGAAGTCAGATTATGTAACTCAACTGCATAGCCAGTAAGCAGAATATCTGGGATCTGAACACAGAGCTCACATGTTTAACTGATATCTTAACCTGTCTATCCTGATGTTATGGTTCAAAAAAAAAGTAGATGCAAAAACTGCTATCCTGACCTATTCATAAACCCTTGCAATAAAAGTAGTAGTTAGTAAATTACAATATGTTTTTCATAATGAAAATGTTGGTTACTGTAATGAGTCAATAGACCTAGGACCATTAGTGGGGCATTTCCTATCTTCCAGAGGCGGTCGGTGTTTTCTTAGCAATCTCATTGTGCATTCTACCATTTATAGTTTCATGTCACCCACACCATTCCCCTGTAATAAGGATGTAAAAACCAGACTCTGAAATTATGTAATTTTGACTTTGATGTCATTAGCATCACAAAGTCACTGAAGTTTGAGGAAATCAACAATATGCCACTAGTGGATTTATTTAAAATAAAGAGCCCTATAAAGTGTTATATAAACTGGTCATAATGAACTTAATGGGATCTATCTTGAAACGAATGCATTTTTCTCTAAGTGAAACTCAAACAAGTATGTATTCTATAAAGAACACTAAAAGCCTCTTTTAGTGACTTCTCCACTGAACATTTGTTTCCTACACTCTATATAAATTTGTGACAAAATAGCCCTTTTCTTCTAATAATTATGGTCTGCCCTTTCTTTAGAATGTCAGACTCCTCAAAAGGAAGTATTGTTTTTAAAGATCATCAGCAAATATGCAGGTACAAGGCAAAGGCTACAATGAGGTAGTACATAAAATACCTTCAAAATAAGAGGGTACTTGCATATTCTTTGTATTGGTGTGACTAAATATCCTTCCAAGGGAACATCTGTGTTCTTCCGTCCCCCAAGCAGCATACAGTTCTGGGGTGGAGAAAAAAATCATCATTAATTATGTATATATTTTTAAATCTGAGGCTGTGACTCTTTCTTCTACCATAAAATGCTGAAAACTCATGAAAGCATGTGTCTTTACATACCTTTTTTTCTCCAAGAAGAGCATATTCAGTCACAGATAGCATTTACAGAGAGACAAAAAGAAACACTTTGGCTGTTCATATTACAGAACTAAAAATGTGTTTTGAGTATGTGTCTTAAAAAAATAATTCACATGTATTCTTTTCAGTAAAAATTCTGAGAAAAAGGAGAGATAGAGAAAGATACAGAGACATGAATGGATGGATAAATGGAGGGATAAATGGCTGGATGATCAGATGACAGACATAAGTTTACCTTATAAAGAAAGGTGCATTGTATTGTAGAAGAGTGGCATAAAGACAATTGAGTTCTAACTCAGGCTCTGTCACTGACGACTGATGCAACTTGCACTGATTTCAGAATTCTAGCTATCCTCTCCGTAAACTTCACAAGTTTTAACCAAATGATCTCTAAGTCACTTTTGGCTAGCACACTGCACTCAAGACACTGGCCAGCCGGTGTCAGAGAAAGATGTCAAACAGGACCTCCACAGAGGCAAGATGAGTGAAGAAATCTCAAAATCAAGAATCAGAGTGAGGTGACATTGAAGCCGTTTCCATTGACCATAAAATGATGGTCAAGAAAAGAAACTGATCCTGATAAACAAAGCCTTGACCCTCTGAAGCAACAATGCAAAGAAACAGATTTGAAACTTGCTCAAAGCTTATGTCTACAGTGCCTATCAGTAACTGGCATAGAAGAAGGACTTAATATCTAGCCAAGGAAGAAGAGGGCTCCTCAAATGTCAAACTAAGTTAGCACCTTTCATTCTACTATTTTAAAAATTTTGTTCCATGCTCAAGGAGAGGAGAGGCTGGGTACCGAGCAGGAAAAGATGAAAAGGAAAAACCGACATTAGCAGAACAATCCTCCAAACTTCGCATCAGCCCAATTTGTGTATCCAAGTTGGCAAACCCAGAGTCATGAATTTAACTCTGCCCAGATACCTTAGAAAGCAGAGCAGCAAATACATGTCCGTACACAAGCACGCTCTTCAAGGGTTTCATCCCCTACTGCAATCAGGTGATCAAAATATTCTTTCAAACTGTGTCTTGCATTTTCCCCAGAGAAATCTTATGAAACACAACTATCTATATCTCACCATATTTTAAGTGATGTTTCAGTGTCCAGCATGAGTTAGCACCCTGTAATCGTGGCCATCTCCTTACCTAGCTCTGGGCTGAAGTGCCTTAAAAGAACTCTTGACTTTCTAGTCCACCTTTATATCTTTGTCAATTAATACTTAACTGAGGGTGAACTCTCTTCATAAAAGTAAAAGTTGGTCACGACTTTTGATCAGCTTATGAGAGCCTGATCTCTCTTTAAGTATACATAAAGAATATGCTTCCTAAACAAGCCAGGAAATTGCACTGATCATAAAAACTTACTGAGGTGGCAGCATAAGCAAGGAGTTAAAATAGTAATACTATCATCATCCAAAATCTGTAAACTCATATGTTTTTCAAAGGGTGATGGTTATTGTCACCATCTTATGAATAATAAAATGACACCAAAGATAGAATGAACATCCTAAAGCCATCCAGATAATTCGTGGCCAGCTAGTGCCAAAGCAAGAAGCACAGAAGTCACATTCTGTCTATCAGACCATTCTGTAAGATCATCTAAAACCAGCACTCTTCACTTCACACAATTCACTAGGCAAACTAGACTAAGGTGAACCCCAAGTCAACACTGCTGGGAACAGAATGTATTAGACAAGACAGCAGAGTTCTTACACTTTATAAAGAGCCCTACAATTTCAGCAGGGTAAGGGTTTCTGGTCAGTGCAGAAGAGATCAGTACATCCTCTTCCAAAAAAAAACTATAATACTGGGCAAAATTATCAAAACCAATAATCTCAGGGCTCTGGAAATCAACTAATGTCAAACAACAAATTAAGAAATGTTTATTCATGAAAAATTGCTGAATTTCAGGTAAGAACAGTAGGAGCCTGTGGAATTCTTAACTATGCTTCTCCGGTCCTCCTGTCCCACCCCCCACCACCACCCAGTTTGTCCTATATGATAATGTTCTCAGTGGCACTATCCCAGTTGCATAAGCCCTGAAAATCTGCTGCCAGAAGGAGCTGCTGAGGGCGGCAGAGGGCAAAAGTCCCACACCAGGGATATTGTCAATAAAATTAGCACAGCTTATTTTTAAAAATAGGGAATGTCCACAATTCTAGCCTGAGATTTAAATCCTGCTCAGGGCAAGTGTCAGACTGGCAGATGAGCCAAAAAATCTAATAAAGATAACCTGGAGAACCATAAAGTACTTAGACAAACTCTGTATATGTCTCTGAATGACTGGAAGGCTGTGTGCACAGGCAGGGAAGACTTCAAAGAGTCTCACGGGAAGAAAAACCTTGATCTGACTTCAAAACTGACTCTTCTTTGAATGTGCTCCCCACCCCCCACCCCCCCACACACACAGATCCATGGACAAGATAAGTAATGATGCTTGAGTACCTTTGACAAATTACTAACTGAGCAGTCACAGGAGTAATCCCCAAAAAAGCTAGGTTAAATTATAAAAATAAAAAACTAAGCAGAGATATATCATCAGCTGCACATACCAAGGAGACAGGTTCTCAGATTAAGTCCAGGCAATTTACTAAAAACAAAACAATAAAAACAACAATAACCAACCTCAGGGACAAAATATCAGAATCCAGAGTTGCTACAATACATTGCTTAAAATGTCCAATTTTCAATAGAAAATATGAGATATGCAAAGGACTCATATTTTATATTGATTGTGACTCATACACAATCAATATAAACTAATTCTGAGTGTAGCCAGATGTTGGATTTAACACACAAAGATAAAGATGTCACAGTAACTATTTTAAATATGATCAAAGAAATTTTTAAACCCTGCTTAAAAACTTAGAGGACAATATGCTAAGAGTGAATAAACAAATAGAAAATTTCAACAGATAAATAGAAACTAAAAAGTCAAATCAAATAGACATGGGAAAAATACATAATTCATCTGGCTAAGCTAAATAGAAAATTGGAGATGTCAGAAAGAATAATCAGTTGAATTGAAAATAAATAAATACAAATAATTCAATCTGGAGAACAGGAAATAAAAAAAATTGTAGAAAATGAAAAGAGTATTGAGAACCAAGAAGAAGCAGTAAGCTTAGCAGCACATGTGTAAGGGAGCCTAATGGTAGTAAATATCTGTCTGGGGATGGGGAGACACCTCTTATCAACAAGGGTGCCTAAAAGAAACATATTTGTATACCTAACCCTTAACTATACCCCACAATATCATAATAAAAAATATTGAATATATAAAAAAAAGAAAAACCAGAGGACGGAGTTCACAGTACCTGTAGCCATGGTAAAGTGAGGTAGTAACACCAGAAAAGAGAGTCATAGAGGTGGAGTATTAACTTATGAATAAACTCTACTTAAATCACTGGTTGACTCCTGGACCACATATATATGCGGGCAGACTTCAAGCAGTCAGTTAAGGCTAAAAGAACCAAACAGAAATTTAAGCTGTTACCAAAGACACAGGAACACTGTTTTGCAGTTTGAGTTAAAACAAATACATTGCATGCTAAAACAATAATATTAACACTCTTCACAGGATTATTTAACAATCCAGATTTTTCATAGCATAGCATTTATAATATCCAGTAGATAATAGAAAATTACTCAATACCCAAATAAATGAAAAATGTGGCTCATTCTCATGAGAAAAGTCAATAAATGCAAACAACCCCAAGATGACCCACCTATTGAAATCCCCAGACAAATACTTTAAAGCAGCCATTATAACTATGCTCAAGGGTGTAAAGGAAAATATTCTCATAATGAATGACAATTAAGGACATTCAGCACAAAAATCAAAAAAAATAACCAAATAAAAATATTACACTCTTGCTGAAATATACAATATCTGAAAAATGATCACAGCAAATTGAAGATGATAAAGCCATAAGCTTAAAAATAAATTAATAGAAATTATGCGATGAAGTACATAAAGTCTTTTTTTAATGAACAGAGACTTAGTGATATAGGGTTCAATATCAAGAGGTTTAACATTCATGTAATTGGAACCACACAAGAGAAAGAGAGAGAATAGAGCGGAAAAATATTTGAAAAACGTGTACCTAAAATTTTCTCTAATATAGTAAGAGAAGTAAATTGCATATATTCAAGTAGCTCAATGCAGACCAAGAAACCCACATGTGAAAATGTCATTAATCAACCTTCAACAAACCAGTATAAAGATAAAATCTCAAAAGTGGTCATATGAAAATGACACATAAATGAATTGAACAATTGAGTGACTGCTGACTTACCCATACATAATGAAGACCAAGAGACAATGCAACAACAACTTTAAAATGTTGTTGAAAAACCTATCATCCAAGAATTCTACATTCAGAATGCCAAGAATGAAAGAGAAAGCAGGCATTTTTAGTCAAATACAACTAAGAGCCAATAGAATTGCATTACAAGAAATGTTAAAGGAAGCACTGATCCCAATGAAAAGTTAGATCTTCAGGAATGAGTGGTGAACGTTGGAAATGGCAAATATCTGGCAAATATAAAGTAGTGGGGGTTTTTTTTGTTTTGTTTTGTTTTTTGAGTTGGAGTCTCACTCTGTCGCCCAGACTGGAGTGCAGTGGCCGCTCCCGGCCACCACAGCCTCAACCTGCTGGGCTCCGGCGATCCTTCCGCCTCAGCCTTCCAAGTAGCTGGAACTACAGGCACGCGCTACCACATCCAGCTAATTTTTTTGATTTATTGTAGAGATGAGGTTTCGCCTGCCCAGGCGGGTCTCGAACCCACGGGCTCAGGCAATCCACTCACCTCAGCCTCCCAAAGCGCGGGGTTACAGGCAGAGCCACCGAGCCCGGCTAAAGTAGTGTTTTTTATCTTATTTTATTCATCTACAAAGTTCTGCCTAAATATTATGACATATGATATTCATAACATAGGCAGAGGTAATACATATGGCAACTGTAGGGATGGGAAGGCATAACTCGATCTAAACAGTTGCAAGATTTCTAGAGTTTACATAAAGTAGTACAATATTAACTCCCAATTTAATTGTGAAGATTTGAGAATGTCTATTGTAAGCCTTAGAGGAACTACTAAAAAATTACGAGTATTATAAAAAGTTATATAAAGATGTATAACTAAAAAGCTAATAGGTAAATTAAAATAGAAGTCTAAACAGTTTTAATATAATGAAAGAAAAGAAAAGTGGAAGAAAGCAGAGGAGACAGAAGGAAATGTAACCTATCCATGAAAAATAACTCTAAGCTGGGCTCGGTGGCTCAGCCTGTAATCCCGCGCCTTGGGAGGCTGAGGTAAGTGGATTGCCTGAGCCGGCAGGTTCGAGACTCGCCTGGGCAAGCGAGACCTCATCTCTACAATAAATCAAAAAATTAGCCGGGCATGATAGCACGCGCCTGTAGTTCCAGCTACTTGGAAGGCTGAGGCAGAAGGATCGCCGGAGCCCAGCAGGTAGAGGCTGCGGTGGCCAGGAGCAGCCACTGCACTCCAGTCTGGGCGACAGAGTGAGACTCCGATTCAAAAAAAAAAAAGAAAAATAACTCTAACCCTTTACTGAGGACATGAAAGA
>CAUYQG010102400.1:0-13769 GCA_963574415.1 Tarsius wallacei
TGGGTTAATATGTACAAATAAACACATGCAATTCACCACATAAACAAAAGTGAAAACAAGAACCACATGAATATCTCAATAAATACAGAAGAAGCATTTAATATCTAGCACCCCTTCATAATCAAAATCCTCAACCATCTGGGCACCAAAGGAATATTCTCCAAAATAATAAAAGCCATCTGTGACAAACGCACCGCCAACTTCATACTTAATGAGCAAACATTGTAAGCATTCCCCCTAAGAACCAGAACAAGACAATGTATGATCCCGTGCTAAAAAATTTCCTAGAAGAAAATCTAGAAAACACCCTACTGAAGATCTGCCTAAGCAATGAGTTCAAGACCAAGTCTTCAGAAGCAAATGTAACAAAAACCACAATTGATAAGTGGGACCTAATTAAGCTAAAAAGCTTCTGCACAGCATAATAAACCATAAACAGAGTAAATAAAAAAACCTACAGAATGGGGAAATACATTTGAAAAGTATGCATTCAACAAAGGTTAATATCCAAAATCTCTAAGGAAGTCAAACGAACCAACAACAACAAAAACCCAAGTCATTCCATTGAAAAGTGATCAAAGAATATAGTTCTAGATGGAAGTCTTATAAGGAGACAACAAATATATTTTTAAATGTTCAACATAGCTAATCATCAGAAAAATGCAAATTAAAACCACAATGAAATGCCATCTCACACCACTCAGAAGGGTTCTTATTAAAAAGTCAAAAATCAACAGATGTTTCCAGGGTTGTGGAGAAAATGAAAAGCTCAAAGACGGTTAGTGAAAATGTCAGCTATTTCAGCCTCTGCTAAAAGCAGTTCGGAGATGTCTTATGGAACTAAAAATAGACTTAATGTTCAACTCTTGATTATATACCCAAAGGAGCATAAATCATTCACCAAAAAGACATCTGCACTTGTATATTTGTCATAGTATTATTCATAATAGTAAAAACATGGAACAAACCTAAGTGCCATCAACAGTGGACTGGATAAGGAAAATGTGGTACATACGTGTTATAGAATACTATGCAGCCATAAAAAAGAAAAAAATCATGACATTTGATTGAACAAGGTTGTAGCGGGAGGCCATCATTCTAAGTTAAAAACAGAAATAAAAAACTAAATACTGCATATTCTCACTGACAAGTAGAAACTAAATACTAGGTATACATGGCAATAAAGAAGGGAACAACAGACACTGAGGAGTGTCCAGTCCACTGTTGATGGCACTTAACGTTTGTTCCATGTTTTTACTATTATGAATAATACTATGACAAATATACAAGTGCAGATATCTTTTTGGTGAATGATTTATGCTCCTTTGGGTATATAATCAATAGTTGAACATTAAAAAGAAGAGGGAGAGAGTGGGGAGGGAGAGTGTTGAACAATCACCCATTGGGTACCATGCTCAAAAAACTCAGCCCCCAAACAAAAACAAACAAACAAACAAAAAATAACCACATCAAGAAGTGAGTAAAGGACATGAATAGACATGTTTCCAAAGAAGACACACAAGCGGCCAACAAATATCTGAAAAAAAAAAAATGTTCATCATGAATCATCAGAGAAACTCAAATTAAAACCACAGTGAGCTATCACCTTACACCAGTCAGAATGGCCATTATTAGAAAGTCAGAGAACAACAGATGTTTTCATATCTGTGGAGAAAGGTGAGCACTCATCCACTGTTGGTAGAATTTTTCAACCTTTGTGAAAAATAGTCTGGAGAGTTTTCAAATAACTAAACATAGATTTACTGTTTCACCCAGCAATCCCACTGCTTTTGCTATTCTTATTATGTTTTAGAATCAAGGTTATGCTGGCCTTGTAAAAATAATTGGTAAGTGTGTACTCTTCTCTCTTCTTTCTGCCATAGTTTGTGAAAGATTGATGTTATTTCTTCTTTGTGAATTTGGAAAAAACAAAGATTAGTAAAGACATTTCGGCTAGAGTTTTTCTTTGAGGGAAGGAAGGATTTAATCTCTTAAATTGTTCTTTGATAGCTGCATCCTCCTAGTTTAGAAGTCATGTTTTCAATTTCATATAGATTAAAAAGTATTTCACTTTACATTTTAATTTTATCATTGAGCTGGGGATTATTTAAGGGTACTTTGTTTAATATCCTGGCAATTGAAAATTTTTAAGTACCTTTGATTTTTTTAAATGTAGCTGGTTTTTACTGTGGTAATAGAGCATTCTTTAAATTATTTCAACTTTTTTTCTAATTTATTGTGTTGTCTTTATGTCCCAGCATATAATAATTTTGGTTAATGTTTTGTGAATGCTTGAAAATAATGTGTATTTGACAGTGTTTAAATGCATTTTAAAAATAACTACCAATTAGATCAAGTTTGCTAATAGACTTTGTTAGATAATTTATATATTTGCATTTTTTTCATTTTATTCTTCTATCAACTAGTGAAAGAGGTAAGTAAAGACATCCCAATACAATTACATGTGTCTGTTTATTTTAATTTCATCAGCTTTTGCTTTGTCTATTTTGCAAATAAGTTATTGGATTCCATTATCATTAGAAAAAATTCACCTCTCTCTCTAGTACTTCGCCTTGCTTAAAGCCTTCTATGTTATTAATATTTTTACGTTAATTCTATTTAGTTAGTGTTTGCATAGTATATCTTCTTTCATCTTTCTTTTTCTTTCAGGCTTTCTGTATTCTTATGAAAAATGTGTGTCTCTGATAATTAGCACATAGTATTTTTGGTAGTATAGTTTGACAATACTTGTATTTTCCTTGTAGTATTTAATTCTTTTACACGTCATATTATTGCTTACATATTTTGTTTTAACATACCATGTTGATCCTATTTTTATTAAATTCAGCTGTTTGATGCCCCTCTATTTTTTTTCTTGCATTTGTGTACATTTTTCTATTTAATTGTCAGTTGTGCATATAGTCTCTTGCAATACTCTTTTAGTGATTAATCTCAAATATTTCAAAAAGGATTTTTTGATTTAGTAAAGTATAACCTGAAATATCACTTTAAACTTCTCTATAGTACTAGAACTCTATTTCTCTATTTCCTTAAGACAATACGCTTAACCATTAAGACTATTGCCAACCTGGAGCACAGACAGCCTCTTATGGTTGCAGATACACAGTTTGTATGAAGTCAGTTTTATCATGCATCTTTATGAAGGTCTCCTGTCAAAATTATGCAGAGGCTTTTGTGGATTTGTGTGAAACCACCAGTGAACAACATAGAATATACCTATAGAATATACCTTCAGAATGTTGTAAAATATAGGTGTCTGTTATGGGTATATTATTTAAGTTAACTTAAAGGTTACTTTGCACCTTCAAATTTATTACTGAATGAATCTATTTCACATTCCGAATTAATTATGATCATGATTTTAGTATATCTAATTATGGCTCTTCAGTGAATTCAAGTAGCAGTATAAAGACACTCTAGTAATAAAATGCCAACAACAGAAGCACCAAAAACTGATTACAAATCTATTGCCTATAAATATTAGATTTCACTGGAAAATCTAAAGTTAAAATACTAAAATTCCTTACTAAGTAAAATCCAAAATCAAATTCACTTATCCTTTATGTATAAACTATCTATAAATCCTTGCAATTGATTATCTCTCTCAGTCTTAGCCAGAGGGGTCCTTAATGCTTTTGGGTGAAGCTGAAATTACTGATTTGGCATTAGTTCAATCCCAGATTTCTGATATGCTTCACTTTTGCAAAAATCCAGAGGGTTTATAGAGCACACAAGATTATCATATCATTGAAACCACTATCACCAATTGTTTAGAAAGTAATTAATATATGTCCCTTAAAGCAATTATCCCCAATAAAATTATATTTCCAGAAACCTGTACTTAGCACTGCCAAGAGCGATAACCCTAAGTCAATGGTGTCTAAGGAAGGAGTTTGGCAAGAGTTTCAGCTTTAATAGGTTTTCAGAGTCTACAAACTTAGATATTAAATTCACTTGAAAGAAATGTAACAAGTGGCTTATTTACCCAATCTGTAGGGAAAATCAACCTATACAACATGTCTTTGATAACTGAAACATTACTTAATTTCTGCAGTGTTTAGAAATTTACATTATTGACATCTTCCATCACCAGGAATTACTTGAAATGTCTTTATTTCCTATTCATTATATTCAAAACTCTTGTTAACTTCTTGGGCATGAACTCAAATAACAGTAGTACCCCTCACATATCTATGATACCTTAAAATATACTCAGTAATTCTGACTTTTTTAGATTGCACATATAAGTGAGATCATACAGAGTCTGGCTTTTTGCACTTAGCATAATGTCCTCTGAGTTCACCATGTTGTGGTAGATGACTGGATTTTCTTTTTTTATGGCTGAATAATATTCTATTGTGTATATATACCACTTTTTAAAATGGATTCATGCATTTATGGGCACTTAGGTTGATCTATATCTTAGTTATTGTGAATAATGCTGCAATGAATATAGGAGTGTAGATATCACTTTGAAATATTAATTTTATTTCTTTTGAATATATACCCAGAAATAAAATTGCTGGATCATATGTTTCTTCTACTATTAAATTTCTGGGAAACCTCCATAATGTTTTTCATAACACTGTGCAAGTTTTCCCTCTTATCCACATCTTTGCCAACACATATTTCTGATCGTTTTTGTAATATCCACCCTAACTGTTATGAAATAACATCTTATTATGATTTTAATTTGCATTTTTCTGAGAAATAGTGATTTGAGCTGTTTTTATACCTATTGGACATTTTAACCTGCTTAAATATTTTATGTTAAGAAAGATAGAATGAGCACTGCTTGCTGATATAAGCTCTTTCCAAATTTCTCCTTTGCTCTCTTACCCAAATGTTTACTTTCTAATGTATCTCTAGATTTTGTCTCATTGATTCTCCAAAGCCAAAAAATAGTAAGTCATTGGGCTCTGGGTCAGATAAAAGCATATGCTGTCCAAACAAATATTGTGCATCAACTCTTTACTGAATAATGAATAAATCTATTCAGTAAATGCACTCTCATCAAACCACCTCATCCAGCTATATTTTTCCCTATTATTGCACCCCAGGTTCCCTTTTACATTGTTTACATTTTCTGTATATTTTCAAGTTTAACTCTAGTAAGTTTCTTGGCCATGAACTCAGATAACAGTAGTACCCCTCACATATCTATGATACCTTAAAACAGATCCGGTAATTCTGAGTACTTTATTCTGATCTTCCTCAACTGTTTTCTCATATTTAAAAAAATGTTTAGCCATATTATTTAGCTGTCCTAATTCCTATGTGATAGTTTTCATACAGCTCTTTTAGGGACTGTCATGGTTTTCTGAGAGTCACCTCAGTCCATTCTGTGTTCACACATCTTTCTACTTCAAATTTGATTCGGCAACAATGACTGAATTCTATTGAAATTCAGTAGAAACCATTCTACTGAAAATAACCATTTTACTGAATATTCCTTTAGCAAAATTGAGCCTGGATATACAGCATTTTCCTTTTTATATCAGATTATCCTATCTTTCAAGGTTTAATTTTCCTAATTTTCATTCGTCTATTATCAAAATAAATCTGTGTTTTCCTAAATAATCAGTCTACCTTCCTTTATTTTGTTTTCATCCCTTTACTGCTCCTTTTTCTTGTGGTAAGCATGCTTTCAAATCCAATTCAGGATTTCCTTAATTTTCTGGGTAAGCTTGATTCCAGGACACAGAGCATTTCATGTTAATTATTTTCTTAACCTTAGGGTTGGTGATCACTGAAGTGCATTGATGAGTTACATACTTTATTCACAATAAAGGGCCTCATTTCTCCATTCCTGTCAGAATAAAATTGATTATTATTTTATAGATAAAACTATTGTTAGAGTTCTGAAATGTTCCAAATTTTTATGATTGACAAACCTAAAACCAAATTAATGTCTTGTGGTAGCAAGTGACACTTGGACAAAATGCATGAATTCGACAGTTCAGAAACAAATAAAATATGGAAAATATTTGAAGCAGCTAATCTTCAGTGCCTACTGACACAACAGCCTGCACTTTGATGAGGCTGGAATCTTCTGCTGAGGGTGATGGTGTATATATCAAGCAAGACTGCCATATACTGCAAAACCTCAGCAGACTCAGCAGTCTTACTATGAGAGAGATATCACCCAAACCTAAAGTCCCCTGTCCTGGTCATGCAAATATATATCAATCTACCTCCAAGTTCACTTCATGTCCATGTCTCAAAAGTTCAGTTTATACACTGAATTTTTGAGTTCAAAGTGATCAATATATATCAGTTCACTTTCATATCTGAGATCTGAATACACTGATGAATCAAATACATGAATGAGTACATGAGATCAGAAAATTACTTTTATTAACAAAACTTAGGGTAGCCGGGCTTGGTGGCTCAGCCTGTAATCCCGCGCTTTGGGAGGCCGAGGTGAGTGGATTGCCTGAGCCCGCGGGTTCGAAACCCGCCTGGCAACTTGGCGAGACATCATCTCTACAATAAATCAAAAGATTAGCCGGGCGTGGTAGCTTGCACCTGTAGTTCCAGCTACTTGGAAGGCTGAGGCGGAAGAATCGCCGGAGCCCAGCAGGTCGAGGCTGCGTTGGTCGGGAGCGGCCACTGCACTCCAGTCCGGGCAACTGAGTGAGACTCCAACTCAAAAAAAAAAAACCAAACAAACAAACAAACAAACAAAAAAACCTCTTGGTTAAAGGATGCAATTTATAGCTGAAGGTATTAAACTTTCTAGTTCTAACTTCTAGAATAAGATGTGAGGCGGACCCAAAACACCCAGAATTTTTTAATTAAAAATTGTGTGCTTATTCTTACATGTTTAAATTCCAATCTCCTGTATAGTATCCTCCATTTGATGCAGTACACCTATTGAGATGCTTTTTTCACCGCTCATAACAGTGTTTGAACTCGTCAATGTTGAGGCCTTTTAGTGCTTCTGCTATTTTTGGTTTCACCTCTTCCACATCAGCAAAGTATTTCCCTTTGAAGACTTTTTTCATCTGGGGAAAAAGAAAAACAGTCACTTAGGGCAAGATTGATCAGGTGAATGATCAATGATCATGGCACAAGGATCATGACATTTTTGGTCAAAAACTGCTGAACACTCAGAGCAGTGTCGTCCGGTTGTCTGTGTAAATCACCCATCATGAAATGGGGAAAAGCGTTGAATCTCAAAAAAAAATTCACTGAAACCAAACACAGCCTCTCAGAACAATGTTAACTGGTACACGATGCTGGTGAGTGTCTAGATTACTTACCTAGTGAGGAAAGCCTCATTACAAGGGGCCTACCCGCCAAAAAATTATTCCTTTGTTTGTTTGTTGTTTTTCTGTACTTTGGGTCTCTTCTCATGGATATCTGCCAGTCATGGGAAGTGATGGGAAACATAGCCTTTTCCTTCAGGGGCAGTTTCCTTTGATTTCACAGCAAGAAGAGACAGAACACACATACAAAGTTGTGTTTGTTTAACTGCTCTAAAAAAAAAAGAGAGAGAGATAAGAGGTGTGTGCACCTACCATAAGCTTCAGTAACCCAAGGTGAAAATTCCATAGACCTAAGACTTGAAGCTAAACCCAGACACACGTCTGGTAAAGCAGTCACCCTGTACAGCACCGGCTGCGGCAAACCATCAAGGTCAAAGGCCCATGCTAGACCAGTGAGCTCAATGCTTAAAGTCATGTGTCCTGACTGTTATCTCCACGGTTTATCTTTCCTTTGCAAATTTTCACCTCCTGCCATTTCCCCATGCACCAGATATTGATGTTTGAGGAGAACAGTATGTAGAACTCCCCTTTCTTAACTCCCTTTTCTTAATTCCATCACGTTAATAAGGAATTGAAAGATAAAACAAAAGATAAAGGCAGATGGAAAGCAGCTATCACCTTTATTGCTAAGGAGGATGATTTTGAAGATTAGACTGAGGAGTGAACCAACAGTATGCTTTCTGGTATTGAAATCCAGAATGCGTTCGCGTATCCACTCATGCTAACCCTGATGAACACAACGATACAAACCTCTAAGCCCCACACAGCTGGGCTGAGAGGAATGAGGAACTCATGCTCTTCTAATAGGCCCGTCCGCCAGAGGAGTTGGGAGGAACTGAGCTGACCATGTACCATTTATTCTTCCCGAATTTATCATTCCAATCATCCCTGCTTGCCCAAAAAAGTGAATGAAGGGGAAAGAGAAACAAGTTCTTTGAAAAAAACATCTAAGTTCTTCGAAAAATATCTAAGAATTAGACTTGACACATTCACCCACCACGAGTTTATTTTATTTAAAATTTTAAATTTATTGGCATAAATTATTTTATATTATGGTCTCATAAAAGTTTCTAGAGCAAATAATGTTTATTTAGTGAAATAAAACATGAATAAGCAAAAGGGCACTAGAGACCGACTCCATGTACCCAAATTTCTGGCTCATTTTGGGACCTTGGCCAGTTATGTGACATTGGGTGATTATAAGTTGAGAATAGTAATACTCTCTACTCTGTAGGTTGTTGTTGCAGATTAAATGAGTTAATACATGTGATATACAAGTTGTTATTATTATCTGTGCTTTTTCTCTTAGTCTTACCACTTTTGTGGGTGTTTTTTCTCAATTTGCCAGAACATTATCTGATTAGTTTTTTCAAAGAGCTTTGTTATTTTTATTGTTTTTATTTGTTTAATTTTGTCTCTTATTTACGTCTTTTGTGTATTTTTTCTGTTTAGGTTTCTTAAATTTATGTTGAATAATGATGTCAATAATTTTCAGTCTTTCAAATATTTTTATTTTAAATAGCTACATCTTAAGGTTATAAATTTATCTTCAAACTATTTTTCTCTTCACACTACTATGTGGATTTATCCTGGATTGTAATATATATTTTTATTGCTGTTCAATTTTAAGTATTTCTCAATTTCTACTGTACTTTTTGACTCCTGGATTTTTTTAGAAATATGACTCTTAATTTCCTGCATAAGGAATTATTTTGTCATTTGGTTTCTACCATTTACATTGTGTTCTGTGTATTGTATTTTTTAAGATCAAATACCTAGTTCTAAAAAATATTATTTTTTTCTGTCGCTGATATTTTATTTATCATTATATTGTTAGTTCCTAATCAGGAAATTTATGAATAAGTCTCTAAGCACATAGAATTTGTATTCATACAGCCTTAAATATGAGTACATCAAAATTATGCTAATTATTATGCAAATTTTACCCAATATAACTAGATTTTCAGAAAAAGCCATATGGCTAAAAAAAAAATGCAAAATCGCCTATGAGCATATTTCAAAAACAGACATTAATTTCCTAGTATCTGCTTTAAAGTAAAAGCAAACTAAAGCATTTGCTATGCACAGATAATAGGGCTATTTCCAACTGCTGTTACTTAATTTCCATTTATTTCTTCAAATATTCATACTAAAGTACTCAATAAAAACACAAGATATTCAATAAGTACTGGATACAAATAAATTTCTATTTATAATAACATTTATATTGTTAATACATGAAATCAACGCGTACCTGGAAAAACGAACTTAATTTTAGGTTCTTATGAGAAATATATAATATAAATGTAAACAAATAGCATAAAAATAGAAAATTTAAAACATCTATGTTGATTATATCATCTTTAAGGAACTAGACTAGGAGTCTAAAATCTTTAGCATTTTATTTATTTTTTAAATAAAATAGAATTCAATTGATTTTCATGAAAGAATGCGGGGACAAAAGTACATCAATCACAAATCTCTACTAGTGAATATTGCTAAAATATGTCTAATGAGTTTTAATCACTTATGTTTTAATTCAAGTTTTTTATATAAGAGGATATAATGTGATTTCACAAAAACATATGGACAACATATATTCTCCAGAAATCTTTTATCATTTCAAGAATTTTCTTTGTTAAGAGGAATTCCCTTGGGGTTGTAAATTCATGAGACTACCTGAATATAGAAGAATCATTTTTGTCACAATATGATATTGAGAGTTAACTTAGCATAAAAGCAAAACATTGTAAATATGTAAACTGCATAGAGAAACACAAATTTCTTTTGAAACCCAATCTGCAAAACTCACTCATATAGCCTATCCGTGTGCTTGGTTTTATTTCATTATTAAAGTGGTACGCAAGATCTGGCGAAGTATTTACTTCTGCACACTCAGTTTGCCTGGGACCTCATTGCATGTGTTGAGTTTTGCAAAAAGCTCTATTGTCCCTCTCATCAGCTTCAATTGAACCCTTTTTTATCATAATTGCTCTGATGATTTTCAACTCCGTGTAGGACCCTAGCTGCTTAGCTTGTAACCTGGTATACTTCCTATCTTCCAGAAAGTCTCCTGAAGCACCATTTGTCCTCAAATCATCTTGGATATTATCAGTAGTTATAATTCCTGATGACTGTTATCTTATATAAATTATCTTTATTGATGTCTTTCTCATGGGCAAAAAATAATTTGTGACCCCATTCAATATTCCATGAGCTTATAGATCTTCAAAAACTCCTGCTTTTATTATTTATTTGCATAATACTGCCTTGTATCACTCACACAGCAATAAATGGGTACCTTTCTCTCTTATAGACATGACCCAATGTCCATATTATGATACCCAAAGGATAATAGCTAAAGACTCAGTCACTTCACTACCTCTCAGGAGGTAAGGCTTTCTTAAGGAACATAGTAGAATATCTTGTGCTCAGAATGATCATAAGAATGAATTTTACAATCCTATGTGTCATAACCTCTATTTTTTCCCCTCTTTTTCTTATTATAAAGATGGGGGGTACAATTCAGGGTTAGGTATACAAACATTGATTATGCAGGTACCCTTGTTGATGAGGTGTGCCCCTCCCTCCCCTAGCAGTTTCCCTCAACTGCCAATCCCAACCCCCCTCCCCTCACAGTTTCCCACCACTGCCAATCCCTTTCTTATAGTATGGTAATTGCTCAAGGTCCGCTTATGAGTGACAACATATAGTACTCTGTTTTTTGTTTCTGTGATAGATCATTGAGTATGATTGACTCTAAATCCATCCACGTTGCTGCAACGTCCACATGCTTGTCCTTCTTTATGGCTGCATAATATTCCATTGTGTATATGTACCACATTTTTTATCCAGTTCAACTTCAATGGGCAACATGGTTGGTTCCATGTTTTTGCTATTGAAAATAGATCTGCAACAAGCATACGTGTGCAGATATCTTTTTTGTAGAATGATTTGAGTTCCTCTGGGTATATTCCCCAATTGGAGAATTGCTGGGTCATATTTCTAGTTCTTTCAGAAACCACCACACTGTCTTTCAAAGAGGTTTCACTAGTTTGCATTCCCACCAGCAGTGTAGAAACATTCCTTTTTCTCTGCATTCTTGCCAGCATCTGTTGTTGTTTGTTTTATTAATGATGACCATCTTACTGGAGCTAGGTGGTATCTCGATGTGATTTTGATTTGCATTTCTTTGATGGTGAGTGAGGCTGAGCACTTTTCCATGTGTTGGGCTGCATGTATATCTTCTTTTGAGAAGTGTCTATTCATGTCTTTGCCCACTTTTTAATGGAGCTGTTTCGTTTTTTTTCTTTTTTGCACATTTGAGTTCCTTATAGATCCTAGATGTTAGACCTTTGTCAGATAAACAGTTGGCAAATATTGTTTCCCATTCTGTGGGCTGTCTCCCTGCTCTCTTGATGGTTTCTTTAGCTTTGCAGAAGCCCGCCTAACCTCTATTTACTGTGAAACACCTAATGCCTCAGAATGTACATTTCTAAAGTAAAGATAATATAGTCTTGTATCAGAGCATCACTTATTTAAAAAGCAGTAAGCACTCTAGGTATTTCAAACAAGATGGGTTTTCATTTAAGAAATTATGTATTTTTAAAAACAATTGGAATGCCAGGATGCTATGTACGCTACTAGTTTCCAAATGATCTAAATATTATTAGTCATTGAGGTCAGGAACTGCACAAAAATTTTGCTGATGGTCATGGGTGTCTAAAACATGAAAGACACTTCAGCACCTGGTAGGGTGTTGGCAGGGACTGTGGACAGAATCCAGAGGCAAGTTCCCATGGAAGAGAACAAGAGAGGCACCCCACCACCATATTGAAGGTGGAGTAAGAAAGTGCTCTGATTTGCTCACCACAGGCCAACAGATCCAATCTCTGTGACTGGCAGATCAACTACTCAGGGCTTGATTGTGGCCCAAAGGGAATATCCTGAGAGCACAAACTTCAGAGGGACTTGACGAGTGCTGAGCTCTAGGTTCCCCACCCTCTATCCTGATCCAGCTGCAGGATAAAAGGTGTGGCCAGAAAGGAGGTGGAAGAACTCCAAAGAAATCAGTAGTGAGTCCAGGGCTGACCCAAATCCCCTCCTTCCCAGCAATCCTCTGAACGTCAGACACACACAACTGGGCCACAACTGAGAGGGACGAACCCAGGTGGAACCTGGATGTCAGCTGCAGTAGGAGAGCTCCATTCCAGGATAGGCCTAGCTGTGGCACCCCAGTGAGAGTACATATCTGGGGAAGAGACAGTTCTGTATCTCTGCACCAGAGATCTCCCTGACCATATGGGAGTGGGAGGGGAGGCCTGTGGCCCCACCCACCTCCACTGTCCCTCCTTCTTCCCTGCTTCATTCCCTGAGGAGAGAATGAAAGAGGTGGCTCTGCAGGAGAGACTTGATTAGAGGAACAGTTACGGAGCCTGCCACAAGAGAGCAGGGTTTTTTTGTTGTTGTTGTTGGGTATTTTTTTTTCTTTTTTAATTTTCAATTATTTTTTATTTAAAAAAATTTTTGACTGTTTGCTTGTTAGTTCATCTATTTTAAAAATATTTTTCCTTTGTGCATGAATGTGTATGTGAGGGTTTGAAATGCAACCCCCCCAAAAAAATTTTTTTTTTCTTTTTCTTTTATTTTTCTGTTTCTTTCTTCTTTTATTTGTTGTTTTCTGTTTATGTGTGTATGTGAATGATTGAGTGTTTATTTTTTGATTTTGCTGTGGTTGTTGGATTTTGTTCTTCTGGGTCCTTTTTGCATTCATTTTTTATAGTTTAAGAGGCATGTCATTAGATATGTGTGGGTTTGACCTGTCCCCATTTTTGTTTCTCCTTCAGTCTTTCTTCTCTGTTCACTTTGTGCTAGGCATGCATGTGTGTGTTTAGTTTTCTTGGGGGTCTTTTTGTTGCCGATTGTTTTCTTTCACTTTGTTGTTATTCCAGTTTGCTTTGGATTGTGTGTATATGTTCAATTGCTTTTGCATTTATTTCTGCTTTGCATCATCATATAGAGTGATAGTGGAGTTGGGTCTCAAGGAACACACACCACAATAAGTGAACATCTGATTCCTAGCGCCCCATCCCCCACTTTATTTTAATTTCAAAAACTACAAGAGACAGCAAAGCTTCCCATCCACCAACCTATTTCAAAATAGAACAAATCCAGAACCCAGATCAGGGAAGAATAGAGGTCTGAGCAAATGTCAGAAGGGAAAGCCTCTTCCACTGACACTGAATAATAGAACTAAAGAGAAAAATAAGAGTTCTGTCACAAATGAGGAAAAGCCAAAGGAAGACCTCAGACAATTTCAAATGTACCAAAGACAAAACTCCTGAAAAATCAGATCTTGGTGCCCAAACAATGGAAGTCGCCAAAGACTATCCCCAGAATATGACAGGGATTAGGGAATGGATGGAAAGAGTGAGTAGAACTCAAGAAAGGCAAGATGCAACACTGAAAGAACTTATA
>CAUYQG010102403.1:0-21196 GCA_963574415.1 Tarsius wallacei
GCTATAAGTTGTGGAAAGTATTATAAAAGTATAAAGTGAAAACAGAAAAAAATAGAGTAAGGAAAAACTTATAGTATAGTAAAAGTTCATACACTTCAAGCCCCTTGGTTTGATTTCTAACTCTACCATGTAGTTTCATGATACTGAAAGCCATCCTCCAATTATTTCCTCACTTATTGAATAAGTCAAATTCAAGAATACTTTCTCTCCCCACAAGCAAACATCTCTAACTCATCCCTACAACAACATACAGTGTGTTTTGATTATTGTTCTTAGAAGTTGGATATTCCAGAAAGCTAATACTCTAGAAGTGTCTCCAAGTATAGTAGAGTTGGCTTTGTGAGTTCTGCTAGACTTCACAGAAATAGTAATTCAGAAGATAAGAACAGCCTTCAGGTTATCCACTCTAGGGTATTGTTTATAAATGATCATTGTTGAAAATGAGTTCTTTCTTTAACCTCTTTCCTTCCCACTGAAACTACACTGCCCTCTTCTTACTCACAAAAACAAACATAAAGGTACACTTGAAAAAAAGGTACCTATAGACCAAATATCACTTTTGTATATACAGTCATACATCACATAACAATGTTCAGTTAATGATGTACAACAGTGGCCCCTTAAGATTATAATGTCATATTTTTACTCTACATTTTCTATGCTTAGATATGCTTAGATACACAAATACTTACCATTGTGATCCAATTACCTATGGTATTCAGTACAGTAACACTCAGTACAGGTTTGTAGCCTAGAAGCAATAGGCTACACTATAGATCCTAGGTATGTAGTAGGCTGTTGGATCTAGGTTTGTGTAAATGCATGCTATGATGTTTATGCAATGACAAAATCACCTAACAATGCATCAATGACATTTCTTAGAACATATTCTCTTCCTTAAGCAATGAATGACTGTGTGTGTGTATGTGTGCATGTGCGTGTGCATGTGTGTATGTACAAAATGAGTATAGTTAGAGATCTACAAAAGCAAAAACAGTCTCAGTAAGAAGTGTAACCAGAGCCTGGATGCATACTTATGTGAAATCATTCTCATCTACATAGTGATCATTAGGCAATTATGGCACAACCTTGAGGGTGGCAAACCTGTACTAAGTCTATAAGTTAATTTTCCTTATCCTGTTGCTTAGTAAGGTCAAAACATCATAATTTTCGTGTTGATCAATAAATTTAAAAAGCTGTACTGATTACTATAAGACTAGAATGCATTCTTATTTTAACAAAGCATCAAAAAGTTCAATTATCATGAATAATTCAGCATATTTTTAAACTAAACATGTTCATAAATACTACAAAGACTTTGAATCTTGATTTTTGCATAAAATCTCAGAGTTAAGAGAGAAAGAATTTATTATACAGTATTTGCATTCGGATCTCCAGATAGCATGCTGACATATATACTAATTTTAAAAATTATAATGTGGTTTATTCTTTCTAATCTTATTCTACAGAGTGTAACAGAAAACGAAACAGACTTCTAATACTTATTGATTTCTGTCTCAAGTTCCTAATAAACATTATCTCCTGAATTCTTCACCAAAATCTTTTGAGGTCAGGGCTATTATGTTTCCCACTTTGCAGAAGGAGGAGATTAAGTCTGAAGAGAGGATAAGTGACTTGCCTGAGCTAAAGAAGCTAGTTGGCAGCAGGGGCAGAATAGACCTCAGGAATGCGATCTCCAAAACTTGCTCACATAAAACTAGAGTATACTATCATCTCTCAGACATTTATTTTATTCCTATCACCTAACAATGCATCGAATGAGTTTCTCAGAACATATTATCTTCCTTAAGCAATGAATGACTTTGTGTGTGTGTGTGTGTGTGTGTGTGTGTGTGTGTGTGTGTGTGTGTCTTTAAATTGAGGTTATGCCTTGACCAACCACACAACTTAAACATGAGGCTATCAGTATGTGTGTCAATGATTGAGATCATGTTTAGTTCTGTGGCTTATTGCATATCATGCGTGTAAAAGCAGAGTTATAAGAAATGAATAAAACAATTGTTCACTTGGGGCACAAATATATTGCCTTCCTTCTAGGCCCTATGTAAACTATGGAAGGATTTTTCTTCATCAGTTTAAAAGTATTTGGCCTCTTATAAGTGATTTATGATAATAGGCTGAATGAATTCTGAAAAACAAGTGATTTGAAAGCTTTTTATTTGCTTCTATGGGAACATAACAGAGAAGCCAGAAGCAAGCAAAGTAAGTATATCCTGTTGCTTGTATGTCAGAGATGCCCCTGAGGTGCCTTACAATAATGTACCATGAATAATTCTGTCTTAACAACCCAAGTTTAATAAGAAAAAATAATTCTTTTTTTCATACTGAGAATTGAAAAACATGTTCTTTGGCATTACATTCTAAAAATTGTTTTCTATATTGAACAAGAGTGAATGATACTAAAGCTGAGTAATGAATTAATGTATTTTGTTTCCTCTGTTGAATTACCATTTTAAAAAAAGCAAACAATTGTTCTCTGGTAATCTTTTAAAACTACAGACTTTTTTATCAGATAAAATTATATATTTTTTATTCCTCATAATCTGGTTTTTGCTTTTATATACTTATTTTTCCTACTGTAATAACAAATATTTGAAAAATAGTTAAGATATAAGTAATAATATTTCTCTATACTCCTTTAATGATACAAATAAAGGCAAAGGTTTTAAAATGACATTTTATCCACATATATTCTCAATAAAATTGTTAAAATTAAACATAATTTGAATTTTTAGTAAATATCAAGATTAAAATAGCTGCTATAATCATAAAAAGTAAATAAAGCCAAGTCTATAATTGCCTTTAATCTACTTTATAACATCAACTCTATATATAAAAATTGAAAACATTTAATACTATTTTTATTTACACATTTTGATGATGAGATAGTCACAACAATTTTTTTTCCCAAAAGAAAGGAGTTTAGTATCTAAAATACTTTATGTATTCACAATTTTCAAATAAAATAGATGGTGAAATGCAGCCAAATACCTCTCAAGAGCAGATCTTTGTATACTTCTCTTAGAGCCACCACTGGCAGGGATCAGTTGCCCCAGCAATCCTTACAGTTGTTGATAATATACTGTACAGAGCTACTTGTGAACCATCATCTATTGTATTTATTTTCTGTCAGCATAAACCATAACTAATTTCTTCATATGACCCTAGAAGTGAAATAAAAATATAGTTATGAGTTAGAAATAGGCACACTCAGAAATTATACAACTAAGTGTTTCTTTAGGGCCTATGTAAAGATAAACCTTATCTCTTCCACTTTTGTTTTGTAATCAAATCTGTTACTGCGCAATCCCAGGTATATGTTGGTGTATATTCCCTGTATTGAAACAGTATGAAGTCTTTTGAAATTATAAGAATAAGTATCTATCTAGATTGAATTATGGTATACATATAAAGAATTAACACTTGACAAATCTGCAATTTGAAATAACACCTTATTAAGTTTATACTAATTCACTTTTATTTTTAACTCATCAGTCTTTTTTTCAGAATTCAAATAGATAGGTTAAATGGTGATAATATATACAAAAATAAAACTTTCAAATCTTGGATGTGATTCTAACCCTGTGATTGCCCCAGGGTAGGACACTATACCTTCTTACTTGTTTGATATGGAAGAGAATTTCTAAGCATATATACTTGGCCCTTTATACCAAAAAGCTTTTTATGCCAAGAATCATGGCATAGAATCATAAATTAATTCTACATTTTTTTGTAAATATCTATTCCAATTGCATACTCAGTTGAAAGTTAACCACTGTATGGATTTTGGGGTCTCACTGATCAAAAGGCAGGCTCAGGCTCAAAATCCAGTTATTAACATACCAATATTTATACATGAAACTAATAGCAGGATCTTTCCTCAAGAGTATGCAGGCTCCAGTTCCCTCAAAGAACACTCAGTGTCTGTGGTTCACAACTGACAAAAGAGAAGAGCTCTCACTACTCATCTTAATGGCCTTAGTCAAGTTCCCAGACCTATAGTTTTCTCAGTTTATAAATCTCTCAGTAACTATTCTATGGATGTCATGAACATTCTCTTAAAAGTTTCTTATAATTAGGTCATTATATTGCCATTTTTCTGTTCTGCATTGCCTCTGGCGATAACTGCCATTATTTGGCTGCTGCTACCTAGAAGTCTTTTCATTTCTATCAAACTCAGGAAATCCTATTCTGTGGCTCAGGAAACCCTATTCAGTGGCATAATATCCTGTCTACATTCTAAAACTACACATAACAACACTAAACACATATTTTGTCATATTGCCACTTGTCTTACCAATACAATTCTTAAAGAAGTATTCTGTGAAAACTCTCAGGGACATGGTAGGCAATAATTGAATAAAATTCACATTATGTAACTCCTCTAACATCTCTAACTCCTTTGATTAATCTGATAACATAATACAAATTAAATTTTAGCCTCCAAATGTCAACTATATCAGAAGTCACTATGAAGTCCAAATTCTTGTCAACCAAGCAAATGAATACCAGAAACACTTAAGAATTCAAGGTCTCAGTGGGGTAATCATGCACACCTGTAATTCCATTCCAGCTATTAGGAAGTGTGAAGTAAGAGGAAAGCTTGAGCCCAGGAGTTTGAGGCTTTGGTGAACTGTAATTGCACCACTACAGTTTAGGTGCTGGGTGACAGAGCAACATCCTGTCTCTAAAAAAAAAAAAAAAATTATATTTTCATACATATTCTCCATATGTGTTATAAACTATAATACTTGGGTGATTTCTTTTTAATGTTTTAGGTGTTTTGAGAGACAACACATAAACAGCATGCCGCCTCTTTTCTTGAATTCTGAAACTCTTGTGAATTAAAATAATGAATAAGTTAGATGGAGCAGAATGTTTTCTCTATAATTGTGAAATTCGATTACTATTTCAACTAGTGGCTCCCATCATTGGTCAGAAACCCATTAAGTTTCCTCATGTTAGGAGCCTTGCCTCCAGAAGCAAAGAGAAGTCTTACTTGTGAAAGTAGGACAACATCAAAAGGAAGCTTCATGTGAAGCTGATCTAAACATGTACTATTCATCGTTTTTAACTTCGTAATTGGATAATTTACTTCATTATTTCTAAGATAGTTTGCTTAATCAGCAAACTGTAGATCTGTACTATCTGAAATTTGGCTATATTGGTCCTGAATCTGTAGGAGATAAAAAGAAAATATAAATAAAGAAGTTAAAGATACTCTCTCTTTCTGACCATTTGCACTTTGAGTTGATCATTATTATTATTTTTTTCTGTTTACATTTGTGAATACAGTTAGAGCAACCAGGTCCCATTCAGGCCCTGTATAAGACTCAGTAATATAATTTATGAATGGATATTAGGTAACTCACAGAAAAAATTGGTTTATTTCTGGCAGTGTCTAAAAGCACATGAGAAAATTGGTATGATTACACCACTAATTTGAATCTAAAAGTGGGAGTCATCTTTCTTACCTCTCAATCCAGAATGAGCCCATTCTTTTAAAGGCATTTTTCAAACTGCTGCCTAAACAAGAATGTAGTTTAGCAGACAGTTGCTTATATCTTAGAATTTTTTACTATTACTAACATAGATGAAATCAAAGACTACTTATACATTTACTTTTTTGTAGCCCATAATTAACAAGATTTTGTGCAGTTGTAAAATTCTAATGATAGGAAAATTACCCTAAATTGAGTTCTCAAAGTGAATACACACACATACTTTTTTATTTTTCGATTAAGAGAACATGTACTCCTACCTTTTCCATGTTTATTAAGGAGTATTTTCCTTGGGTAACTCTGTAAAGAAACATATCACTTCTGGGCTCTAATTAATAGATGTTGTCATTTAATCTTTTTGATATATTAAGGCAATATGTAAACATTTTAATTGAAATATTTGCTAAGGCAATTTAGATCCACATGCAGCTGTAAGGCGTTTAAAGTACAACAGAATTTTGTATATACATTATCCAATTTCCACCAATAAAATTTGTAAAACCATTACATCTATCTATCTATCTATGTGTGTGTATGTATATATATATATATATATATATATATATATATAAATTTATATGACTGCAGCTGTTTCAAGTTAATTTTAAAGAGAAGAGTACTGATAACAAAAAATACATAACTTGTTCTAGATGACACAGTGAGCCAGACTGTGCATTCAAAGTCAGATCTGTCTAATCACAAAACCTATATTTTTTTCTAATGGTACCATTTGAATTTACAAAGATAGTGTATTATAGCCCTGCAACAGGTAATTGAGGCATCCTGAGAGTACATTAAATATTATGCAATACCAAGAAAATTGACTGTCTTATGTAAAAAAAAAATCTGAATAGTGAAAAATATTTCACACAGTCCTTATGAAATGAGTTACATAATTCAAGAAGAACAACCTGCATTCAAACTTCACTTGCTAAAATACCTTGGTCTAGACTTTAGAATGCACAAAACTTACTTTGGAGACTTGGGAAAATGCAAAATTGGAATAATGTTTCTTATTATTGTTGCTACCTCTTGACCTGCCGTAGAACTACAAATTCCTTCAGATCTTTGTCACATGGGGTGCTTTTCTGTCCAAATTGCTTACCCTGTATCCATATTCACAATACTTGGGAGAATGCTGTGAGAATTACACCCAAACATAGTTTCTTTCTCCATGGACAGATGCCAAATGGCAAAATTGTTCGGGGAAAAGAAAAAAATATTTAATAAAATTCATAGTGAGGCTACTTCTGGAAAGCATTTTTTTAAGAGTATTTTGTAAAACTCAAAAATAGTAATAAAGTTGTCAGTAGAGTTACTGCCAGGTTTTCCATTCTGAAAAGTTTACAACTAGCAAGGAAGATACTGCCAATACTAGGCTCATGGACATTTTGATATTGGCAATGAAGCTACTGATCTATTCTTGAAAATAATTCACTATCTGGTCAGTCATAGTTCAAGTTTTCAGAGATTCTTGGTTTCCCATGACTTTTGGCTGGGGCAGAATCGTTGTAGACTTGCCTACTTGTTAATCAAAACTTTATTCTGCTGATAATGGCAAGGAAGTTCATATGGAAGATGTTTATTACCCAAGTCCCCATATTTCCAACCTACAACTCAATCCTCACCATTCACATTATTTTAGAGAAAAATGATTTTACCTTGATGGTAGAAAATGTAGACATCTTCCCAGTGTTGTAGAACCAATCCACACTAATTTTAACTTTCTTGTTAGTAAGAATTTGTTTCCTTCTGATATAATGTTGCCCTGAATGTTAATCTGATAGAATTTCAGAACCACCTGGTGCTTTTGGAAAGTGTTTCAGGATACCACTTTCCTCTGGCCACATAAGCCCTAGTAATATCTGCTAAAGAAACCTACATTCATTACAGCAGAGAATGCAAGCCTTTGAGACAACACACTAAGAATCTGAGGCAATATACTAAGTAGTAATATTTAAATTTTGCTAATGCAAATACATTACGTACTGCCTATCTATTATCCCAAATCGTTCCCGAAGATACCAATGCTATTAATAACTACCACCAAGACCAAAAGCGCCATCAGTTTTTAAATTGTGACTTTATTGCTTTCAAGGTTGGCATTGATTACAAATTTCCTACTGTGGTTCCTAGTGGAAAACTGGCCAAAGAAAAATGAACTGTGTACACTCAGAGTAGCATCAAGATTATAGTTAAGAGACCAGACGAGGTAGCTCACACCTATAAACCCAGCACTTTGGGAAACTGAGGTAAGAGGATTGCCTGAGCCCACAGGTTTGAGACCAGCCTGGGCAACTTGGCAAGACCACATGTCTACAATATATTAAAATATAGCCGGGCATGGTACTGCATGCCTATAGTTCCAGCTACCTGGAAGGCTGAGGGGGAAAGATCACCTGAGCCCAGCAGATCGAGGCTCCAGTGGCTGTGAGTGTGCCACTACACTCCAAACTGAGTGATAGAGTGAGATTCCAACTCAAAACAAACAAACAAACAAACAAAAAAGATTATAGTTAAGACTTAATCTTTCAAACAAACCATGATTGACCTGGCATGTGTCAAGTATGCCTTGACTTACTGGCACATAGGTAAAGAAATGGAGATGGATGAGATTAGCATGCTAGCTTCTGGGTACTACACTGAAACAGGCTTGAAATTGCACATGATGAGAGATGAGAGGAGACAGACTACTAGGAGCAGGGAAGGCTTTGAAATTGGGGGAATCTCTTGGAGGCTGTTAGCTGAAAAGAAAGAAGAAAATAAGCATAGGAAATTATGGATTTTAAAGGAACAGGAGAAAGTTGAAGACTTAGAAATCACATCTCCTTTCAAAACAAAAAGGACATTTTTTCTTAATGAGACTGCCTTTCACTGTAACAACAGAAGAAAGTCATCCTAAATTGAGAAACCTAGGATGTGACTCAGACCCTTGAAGTCTCCTCCAAGGAGTCATATCTGTTATTGTAAATTCAGAAAAATTCAAAGCACTATAAAATAACAGAAACTTCAGGAAACATCTAAAATGGCTGCTATAATAAAACAAACAGAATCAATAATATTTTATCTGATTAAAATGCTTACAATAAATCAAGTATGAAGCAGAAGAAAACTATAACTCACTGTACTCAGTATGATTAGGTATCATTGAACTTCATTTATAGAAATAAAACAATTTAGCTCAAAAAGGTAGTGTAAAAATGAATGGTAAAAAAAGTTTGAAATACTGATTGACATAACTATGTAAAGAATGAGAAACCTTTAAAAAATTTCACAAATAGTGATTAAATTAGGATGAATAAAATTTACTGAACACATAGAGACTTTAAATAAATGGAAACAGCTTTAGAAACAAAAATAAAATAAAGGCAGTGAAAAAGGCAGAAGATATAGAAGTAGAAGATAGGCAAATTCTGATATATGCATAATTCAAATCTCAGAAAAAACAAAACAAAACATGAAATTAAATTAATATTTCAAACAATGATCAAAAAAATTTCTGGAAATAAAAGTCCCTGTACTGCTAACTCAACAGAATAAATGTATGCCCAGAGACCAATCAACTCTGTGACATATCCTAACAAATTCTTCAGACCTTAAAGAAATAAGGAAAAAAAAAAATCAAAGAAGTGGACCCTGCACAAAAAAGCAAACTACTTACCAAGGGAAAAAAACAAAACAAAAAACAAAAAACCCAAAACTTGTTGAAATCAGATATTTGAAAACTAATAGAAAAATTAATTCAACAGTGGAACATTGTTCAAGAAATACAAGAAAATGAATTTTAGTCAATAATTTTATACTTCAGCTATAAAAGATATAGAAAAAGTTTTATGCTGGTCAGGCTCAGTGGCTCAGCCTGCACCCAGCATTTTGGGAGGCCAAGGCAAGTGAATTGCCTGAGCCCTTGGGTTGGAGATCAGCCCAAGAACTTGGTGAGACCTCATCTTTACAATAAATCAAAAATTAGCCGGACACATTTTTTCTTAATGAGACTGCCTTTCACTGTAACAACAGAAGAAGCTCATCCTACCTGGAAGGCTGAGGTGGAAGGTCAATGCTGGGGTGGCTGTGAATATGCCACTACACTCCTATCTGGGTGACAGAGTGACACTCCAATGCAAAAAAAAAAAAAGAAAAGAAAAGAAAAGAAAACGTTTTAGGCATTCAAAAACATTTGCAGTGATGTGAGCATGAAACTTCCTTGAGAAACATGCTAGAGCATGAATTTTATTTAACCAAACAGTGATTAGGTAAGCAGTGAGATTGCTAGTGAGAAATAAATATATTACATTATATTCTAAGACAAAAACAAAGTCATGACAAGCATGGAAGAAAGAAAAATTTAAGTGTCATATATTATGCTAAGAAATGGGAATAGAAGGAAAAATGAAGTGGGAAAGTAGAAAAACTTTTGATGAATAGGTTGGTCAAATCATCTAGTAGAAACTTATGTTAAAAGAACAAAAAGGGAATTAGTGAGTAGGTAAGATTTAAGTAATATATTTTAAAGCAGAAAATAAACTAGATAAAGCTTAACTAAAGGAAAAAAGTATATTATTAAAAAGTTTATAAGAACATAACTGCTAAAACAATAATAAAACTTTTATTGCTGTGAAAATAAATAGTAAAAAATGCACTACCTAAAGAAAATATACATATCTTCTTATCTCCTACACATACACAGTAAGCTTAAAACAATATGCATGATATGTATAAAATAAAACAATATAGAAATGTTAGCCATGGTCATATTGATGGTAGCAGGCTTGGGAGGATACCTCAGCGTGAGAGAGTCATCACTCTCAGTTAGGCTCAGTGTGCTGCTGCAGCTGGCTCTTTGGGAAATTGGAAGTCTTCCCAAGTGGTGGGATTCTCAACCCATACCCAAGACCAGGCTCTTGACTCCATTGGAGGAAACAGTTCAAGGATGACTCACAGAAAACAAAGGAAGGAGCTTTAATTTGCATCAATATAAACAGTTGAGAGAGTAGAGTGAGGCTGATTTTCAAGAGAGAACTGGGAGTGTTGGCTTATTTATATTTAGTGTTTTGTGTCAGTTTTAAGTCACAAGAAGTTTGTGTCAGTTTTATACTAGTTATGATTCATAGGAATATTTTTAGCCTTTTAACCTCCAGCTCAGTAATTCTCCATTTTCCCCCATGCCCATGGAGGCTATTCTGCCTCATTTCTTCCTTACTTCCCAGAGATTTCTGACCTTTTATTCACAAAGAGTGTTACGGGACAAAGGTTTGTCTTCTGTAACTGCTTCATGCTGATTTATGGGCATTGTACCTACCTACTTGGGGCGTGGAAACCCTTGGCTATCTACTCCAAGGGTTCCATAGTAATACTGATCTCAGGAGATGAATTTGAGTCTGAGAATGGTTGAAATACTTGCATGACCATCAACTTGACATGGAACCTAAAAGACACAAATTTGACATGTAAGTTAAGTATATGGGCCAAAGATTAAAAGAGATAAGATGCTTACTAATGGACCTAGAAATGGTAAAATCCATACGACCCTTAGGAGGGCATTTTTAATAGCTGACCAAATGTAGTTAGGATCAGTGTCTTGGTTGTAACTATGTAGCCAAGTGGCTTGTTCATATATTCTTTAATGTTAATTAAAACTGTCTAGAATTGTTAATGTAATCATAGCAAGTTTTCTTAATAACAGTGCAAACACTGCCTTGCTCTGTGAATAAATAATCTAAGGCCAGCTTGTTGTCAAGGACTGCATTTTTCAAAGACCTAAAGATTCTCAGATATTATTTAATGTTTGGCCCATGTTGAGGGTAGAAATTCTATGATTTGGGTTAGGTTTCTTAATGTTGACTCATGGTATATAAAAACACCCCATGGGACTGCTAATTCTATAACTGTACCCACTCCTGCTAGGGTAAGTGTAATTGCCCCTTTTTGTTTGAAAAATAATGTTATTAATTTTTATCCCATGAACCCTAATGTGTATTCGCCTTGGACTTGTACATTGTCAATACCAAAGTATGTCTTGGCCCTATAGGGCATTTGGAACGTTGAGGAAAGACCTCCTTTATAAAGTAACTTCTTGTCTCTAGTGTCACATGAAAACAAATATCCAAGTGATATACCAGCTTAGCAGGGTTGGGGGATGATAAATCATTTAATTAATTGGTTACCTGAAGGAGGGAGCTGTGGCATTTGGAAGTGAAAAGCTCTACAATGGGACCAGAATGTCTGGGTCCCCTAAGGGCCTTACTCACAGGGGCCTTAAACAAGACTCTCCATAATGTGGGTTCTGGGCCTGTTCAAACTTTACGGTTTGTGATTGTGACCTGGTCCTTTCAATTTATAGTAATCTGAGTTTTTAATTGGACATGAGTAGGTAGTAATGCCATTAGGCTGGCACTTCTGAAAAGTTCAAAAGTTAAGAGGAAGATTGTAGGAGCTGGAAGATTTCCCATAAATAAAGCAGTGTGAATACTATCTAAGTGAAAAAAGGCAACAGGAATCCTTGAGAGATGACAGGTTAAACCTAGAAGTGAGATCTATACAGGAAAGGCGGAAGGGGCCAGGTGTGAAGGTAACTGTGAGGGAAATCAGTTTTGCCTGACCTTTTGGGCTCCCTGTGCCCAAGGTTAAGTTATGAAGTGGAATTGGGGGCATATATTTAAAGGAGAAGAAATTTTGTGGTGAATGTTGGTGGCATATCCAACAGTCAGGAAGATTATTTCCTGCTGCTATAATTTAAGAAATATGTATTACAGAGTTTTGTTCCCACTTGTCTAAAGAAATAATTATTATATTCATCAACATTAAGAAAAGTGAAGTTTCCATATTGAAAAAAATTGCTTACAGGTGTGCCCGGTGGGTCACAAGAAAGGGTGAGAACAAGAAAAAAAATAGAACAGAAGTCCTAGGATATGGGACACCTTATGTTGGGGTAATATCAACCCTTTTAGTCTTGACTTCTAGGTTTCTTCTTGAATAGATATTTCGGGTCATCCACAGACTTACAAGTGTATTTCCGGTCAAGAGTTGTTGGCATAGAGTCCTGTGGAGACTCAAGAGGAACAAGTTTTACCCAAGAAAGATATATCCAGCTGTCAGTTCCCTGTAGTTTAACTGTAGTGGGGGTATAATATTATAAGGACCTTTGCATTTTGGATGGATTTGGTCAACTGATGACCTCTCCTTCCAAATTTTTAGTAAGACCAGGTCTCCTAGGATCATTTTTGTTGGCAAGGTTCCCAGATAAGGAGATGGAAGAACATTATGTCCGTATTCTAGTACAGTTTTGTTTGTACCTGTACTAGATTTATTATATGTTTAACTAGTTCCTGTGTCTCTGGATCAAAACGAATGTCTAAGGTGAGAAAAAGCCTTTCGAACAGTATTTTGAAAGGATTTACTTATAGGGTAGTTTTAGGGCCATGTGAACTCTGAAAAGGACTATAGGCAACATTTTAAACCAAGGTTTTGAAGTTTCTTGGGATGACTTGGTTAAGGTCTTCTAAGATAATGATTGGCTTTTTTGACCTGCCCCAATGACTGAGGCCTCCAAGATGTATGGAGATGATGTGAAATTCCCAGTGAAATAAACACCTGCTGTGTCACCTTTGTAACAAAAGAGAGATGGTTGTCACTCTGTAGGATACTGGGGAGCCCAAAGCAAAGAATAATCTCCTTTAGTAAAGATATTGAAACCTCTTGGGCCTTTTCAGTTTTTGTGGGGTAGACCTCAATCTAATAAGTGAAGTTATCAAAAAAGATGAACAGGAATTTAAATCTGTAGGAAGGTGGCATCTGAGCAAAACAACCTGCCAATCTTCACCACCTGGGTAAGTATCTCTTTGTTGAACAGGTCTTAAAAGGAAAGATAGCCTAGTCCTTCCCCTTGGATTATTGTGACTGCAAAAGATGACTTATTTAACAGTGTTAGAGTCCTTTTCCACTGAAGATGTGGGCTACTAGGGTTGTCATGGCATCTCTCCCTAAGTTGTACCCCTTTTTGCCTAGTCTATTTCAGATTGGGAATATTCTGATCTTAGTCCAGTCTGACTGTGGCCATAAATCCAATTCTGAAACTGATTTCAGGGTGACTTTTTTAGAAACTTGATCTTTCGGGGTGTTCCCTCTGGTTATGGTATATTCTCCCTTGTGATGACCTCTGCAATGAATGACAGTGACTTCTGTTGACTCCTGGACTGCTTATTACAATAATAAAATATCTAGGCTATGTTTAGTGGGATAATTTTTGGCTGTTGATAGTCCTCTCTCTTTCCAAATACCCATGTGAGAATGTAAAGCAAGAAAGTGTATCTGGAATCAGTAAGTTCTGATTTTATAACAGAAGTATTTGCTGGCAAATGTTGTGCTTCTACAGTCTGTGGAAGACTTAACAATTGCATATCCTGCTCTTTTAATTCCATCTTTCATAAAACTACTTCCATCTGTGAATCATCCTTGTCCAGAAGTGAATCTTTAAGATCTGGTCTCCTGGAATAGACTTGATCTGTGGCTTCTGTGTAACAGTGAGTTGATTCTGATTCCATCTCCAAAGGTAGGGGTATAGCTGGGTTTAGGGTTTAACAGACTTTGAGAATTATTTCGAGGGAATCTATTACGAGGACTTGGTATTTGGTTAGGTGTCCTCTGGTCAACCATTGATTTCCCTTAATTTCTGAGACTCTTTAAACTTGGTGAGGGGTCTGGACTTCAAGTGATTGTCCTGGAGTAAGCTTAGTAGCTGCTTCCACTAAATATGCAGAGGTTGCCACTGCACATAAACATCCTGGCCAACTAGTAGTTACAGAATCTAATTTTTTTGTAAAGTAAGTCACTGGTCAAGTAATTGTCTCTAAAGTTTGGATAAACATTCCCAAAACTATGTCTTCTTTTGCTTTTTTTGTTGTTTCCCTGTCCAGGTAAGGAGTTCCTGTTTCATTCCTTTCAAAGCTTCATATAGCAATTTAGCAATAAGCCCAAATCCCAAGATCCAAAGTCTGTAAAACCCTGCCATGCCTGAGAAAGTCCTAAATTTTGTTTGTTTGTTTAATCTGTGGAGGTTGTAGCTATAAAAAGGCATCTTTCTATTCAGTAGATAAGGTTCAGTTTCCTTGGGTCACAATATAGCATAAATAATTGACTCATCCTAGAAATTTGAACTTTTAATGGGGATACTCAGCATCTTCTATTTCCTAAAAAGTTGAGTACTTGAATGGTATTTTTAGTTGGGCTACTAAAATGTCATCTATATTTTGGTACATAGTATATGCCTGTTTTCCAGGTTAAGCTCTCCCAGATTTCAGTCTAGGCTTTTGCAAATAGGTAAGAATTGTCTCTGAATCCTTAGAGCAGCACAGTCCAAGTGTATTGTTGGGCAACTTGAGTTCCAGAGTCAGTCAATTCAAAAGCAAACAAATATTGTGAATTGGGATTTAAGGGAATACAGAAAAAAGGTATCTTTGAGGTTCAGTAAAGTGAACCATTCAATTTATCCTTGTATTGGGATTAATATAGTATAAAGTTTGGGGATTATTGAATGAATAAGTATTTCTGCCTCACTGACAGCCCTAAGGTCTTGAACCAGATGATATTCTCTATTAGGTTTTAGCACAGGAAGAATTGGAGTATTGTAGGGAGATTGGCATGGAGGTTAAGATTCCATGTTGTAAAAATTTTTTGTAAGAGATTGGAGCCCCAATCTTTCCTCTGGTTTAAGAGGATATTATTTCTTATGTGGAGATTATATTTGTCTTTTAAGGAAAAGATCACAGGTTGAGTATATACTGCCTTTCCTGAAACTCCTTGATTCCATACTTGGGAATCAATCTGAGATAAGATTTCAGAGGGCTTTCTGATGTAATCTCAGGAAGGATGAACATTGCCGGCAAGAAGAGGAATCCTGGATCTACCAGGTGCAGGGTGGCCCCAAGCATAAATAAATCTTTTCCCAGCAGAGGGGTAAGGCATTCTGGCATGATTATTATTAAACTCATGGGTTATTAAATGGTTTATTGCTCCCCATTCTTCAATTAAGAGGAAGAATAACGTATTTTAATTTTGGAAAGCTATCAAAACCCATAATTGAACAGATTTTGGAGAACAGAAGTCCAGAGTGGCTATTAAGAACACAGTAAGTGGCCAGGCGTGGTGGCCTCTGCCTGTAATCCCAGCACTTTGGTAGGCCGAGGTGAGGGGATTGCCTGAACAGCCTGGGCAACTTGGGGAGACCTCATCTCTACAATAAATAAAAAAAATAGCCGGTGTAGTAGTGGGTGCCTGTAGTTCCAGCTACTTGGAAGGTTGAGGTAGAAGTTTCCTCTGAGCCCAGCAGTTGGATATTGGGATAGCTGTGAGTGTGCCATTGCACTCCAGCTTGGGTGATAGAGTAAGATTCCAATTCACAGTCCCGGCTTCCCACATCTAAAGCAGTTTGTCACTGTTACACAATTTGTTATCAGAACTGGGCTTTGGGCCAGACTTACCTCTTAGGGGACCCTGAGGTTTCAGGACAGTGCTAACAGCAGCTGCTATAATTTGAGCCTGTTAGCTGTGCCTTCTTTTATCATGCTGGATCCTTTCAAGTTCTTTAGCTCTTCCTCAGTTGTGTGATACTCCAAAAACCACATGCAACATCAAGTTCATAGAAGTTTGTGATCCCACTGCTAACTTTAAAACTTTTTGTGGATATGAAGAGCCAACTGACTGATAAAGTGGATGTTGACACAATTTGACCCTCTTTGGTATTGGGGTCATAATTAGTATAGCTTCAAAGGGTTTCCACCAATTATCCCTGAAAGAGAGCTAGATTTTCATCTTTCCCTTGAGTAATTTCTATAATTGTATTATATTTTGCAGGCCCGCTAGTACATTATTACTTTCCCTCTAGAAGGCAGACTACCATATGATCCCTGTGTCTTATATCAGACTGTCCTAATTGGTAGATCCATGAGGATCTTGGTTAGATATGTATGTTGCACCTACCGCATATTGACTGGGCTGTCTAGCTGCTAGGCTATCAGTGGTGCCTTGGTCCAAATGCGATGATTTTCTTCAGGAGTATAGAAAGTAGACAGAACAATATGGATATCACCCCTAATTAGTTCAAATGAAAGTGAGAGAGCCTGAAACTCTTCCATGAACTTAGTGGGGTCTTCTGAAAAATGGACTAATCTCTGTCTACACTGAGTTAAATCTGACATGGAGAATGGCATATGGATACGAATAATTCCAGCATCTCCACTGGTCATTTCTCTTAGTGGGCATAGCTTAGAAGGGTCTGGAAGGTATGAATCTCTACTTTGAGTTCCGCTGCTGGACTTTTTTCCTCCAGGACTGGAAGGTAAGTTGGGTGATAGGGGGGTGGACTAGATGGATAAGAAAGTCCTAAAAAATTTGGCCTGGAAATGTGTGGTGGTGTTTCCTACTGTTTCGAAGCCCTTGACAGAGGTTTAGGACCAGGTGGTTGTTGAGGATGCCTAGGTATAATATTTAAAAAAGGATCATCTAAAATGTCTAGTTCCCTTAAGCTGTCAAAAATTTAAAAAGGTACAGAAGGTCACTACATAAAAGATTCAATCCATCCAAGAAATATTCATCCTAAGCATATATGCACCCAACATAGGAGCACCAACTCTCATAAAGCAGCTTCTAGGTAAACTTTAAAAAGATATTGACTCTAACACTGTCATCGCTGGGGACTTAAATACCCCACTCACAACACTAGACAGATTGTCAAGACAAAAAAATCAACAAGGAGATCTGGAACCTCAACAAGATGCTTGACCAATTGGACTTAAATGTTACCTACAGAACGCTCCACCCAACAACCACAGAATATACCTTCTACTCTTCACCATGAGGAATGTATTCTAAGATTGTCCACATCCTCAGTCAAAATTCAAGCATAAACAAATTCCATAAGATTGAAATACTGCCATGTACCCTCTCAGACCACAGTGAAATAAAAACAAATATCAACACTAACAAAGTTCCCCAAAACCTCACAAAGACATGGACACTACATAGCATGATGCTAAGCAACTCCTGGGTCAACAGGGAAATTAAAACAGAGATTAAAAGATAGTTGGAAACAAATTAAAATGAAGAAATATCTTACCAAAACTTCTGGGATGCCATGAAAACACTACTAAGAGGGGAATTCAAATCTCTACAACACACATGAAGAAAATGGAAAGATCATAAGTTAACAAACTAACAAACCACCTAGGAAGCTGAAAAGGCAAGACCCCAAAACCCTAACTTCAGCAGAAGAATCCAGATCACCAAACAAAAGACCAAATTCAGGAACTAGAAGACAAAAAGATAATACAAAAAAATCAGCTAAACAAAAGACTGGTTCTTTGAAAGGATAAACAAGATTGAATCACATGCTGTTAGCTTCAATTGATAACAATTAGGGAAACTAAGGTGCTTGGTTATGAGATTGAAAAGTGAAACTAAGTTGTCTATTTTTTTCCGTTTGAACTCCAAATTCGTTAGACTATCTTTGAACCAATTTAGATTTCCAAAGGAAACCACACACAATGCAGAGACCTCCTTCTTTTTCCTGGAAGTAACCAGACAATAGGAACATAGGGTAGGCCCAGGGCCCTCTCTTCAAATCCGCCCACAAATGCAGACTGTCTTTAAGCCAAATGCCCCCTTGTTTTAGTCCCTGGGACACAAATATGGTGTGTGGGGATGTGGCACAGAACTCTGTTCTAGTAACCAGCTCACAAACGCGGCACTCGGGTAAGGTCCTGGGCTTACGTTTTAGTAACTAATCATAAATACAACAAGTGGCTGAGCTGTATGACCCTCTGTTTGGTAACCAGATTGCTAATATGGTGCTTTGATTTGGTAAGGCTTCCTTCTGTTTGCCTTACCAAATCATAAATAAGGCATGTGGTTAGGAATTACAATTCTCTGTCTTAGTACATGGCACATAGGTAAGTAGTAGAAGTTTTCATTTTAAGAACAAGACCACAAACTCAGACTGTGGTTAAGCCCTTTTAATAAACGGATCACAAACATGGCAGGTGGCATTGCCTTTCAGATCGCAAACTGAGCACACAGCTAAGCTGTGCAATGCTGCATTTACTGGATTCAATTATACATCCCGGCCTCATCATTTTAAATTTTATTTGTTGCCTATGAAATTCTAATTAGCTAAAGAAAAATAAACACTTTCTAGAAACAAGATAACAGAAGCCATAAAATCACTAGCCTTGTATAAGCACTTAAAAAGGCAGGCAGACTAGGTCACCTCCAGAGAGCTAGGGAGTCAAGGTGAAGAAAATTCTGGAAGAAACACACCAAACCCACCAGAGTTGGCACTGTGAGGAGCCATGGGATAGACCAAGGGCCTTTCATTTTGAAGTTCTTATGTCACCGTGGATCACTTCAGTGGGGACAGGTGAGAGATATGGTTTGGAATACTGCAAAGAAAATATATACTCCCCCCATTTGGGAATATATTCCTGCCTACTGGTGCTGGACTTGGCCAGGTAACTTGCTTGGGGCGATGAGATGTTAGAGGATGTGGCATGAGCAGAGGCAGTCAGGCATGCATCTTGTACCAAGGACATCTCAGTGAGAAAAACTTTCCCTGAGTTTCTGCTGCCTGGGCTGAGATGATTCCATGAAGCAGACCTGACCCAGCTTGCTCTAGAAGCAGAACCTCCCAGCTGAGCTTAGCCTACATCAGCAGGGCCTCAGCCGATATGCAGTACAGATCCATGACCCTCAGTATAAATGCTTCTTGTGATGTGTCACTGAGGTTGGGGGTGGTTTGCTGTGTAACATCACTATGCAACATATTGACTGATACACTTGGAATTTCCAAGGGCAGGAGTAACCACACGATGGGAGTTGGAAGCAGCATGAGGGAAAAGGCCACGTGGGTAAACCTGGATCTGGAGTGGAGGTCAGGTCCAAAAGAAAACAAGGGAGGAAAAGCTAACCCCAGGCTCACTGGCTTTACCCTAAATGGAGTAGCAGGTATGCAGAGATGAACTTCCCCTGATGGACATGCCTGGACTCTCTGTTCTCTCCACATCGGGAAATGTCGCTTGCTCACCGAGACTCATTCTGTTTTATGGCAAATTCTATTCCATTATTTATCTCTCTATAGGCTAAGGATGGGAGTACTGGAAGAAATGAACATATGCTACGTGAAACTTGCCAGAGGCACTCAAAACACAAAAACTGCAGGAGAACCAATCACTTTGGAGACTAACGAAAACAAAGACTCTTGAAAAATATTTATAGGAAACAAAAGGAAACTTTACACAGCAATTGCTTTGTGCTCCTTATGGTATTCATCCATACAAATATTTGTCGATTAGAAGAGAGCTAGTTCATATATAATAAATAACGTTTTATAAATCCAGTAATGTCATAGCAGAAATGGCAGGAGCAAAAAAAAAAAAAAAAGCAAAATTTATTGCCGAGAAAACGAACTCAGTGATGCAGATAGTAAAATAAGTATCACTAATTCTGCCATGCACATGGAAAGATTTAGGGATGAAAAGATATGAGAAGAGATGACAGATATGGAGAACACAGAATAGGGATACACGGAAAAATTGTTACTTTTAAAGAAGATCCGTGAAGAATGGGAACAAAAGCAATAACCAAAAATGTAATCGATCTTTTAAAAAAATACTTCCTAAAAATTTATCTCTCCAGATCTATAAGGTTCATTGTTAGCCAGGTAACATAATTTAAAAGATGTCTATAATGCAAATCAAAACCACAATGAGATACCACCTAACCCCAGTAAGGATGGCCATCGTTAATAAAACAAACAACAACACATGCTGGCGAGTATGTGGAGAAAAAGGAATGCTTCTACACTGCTGTTGGGAATGCAAACTAGACAACCTCTTTGGAAGACAGCATGGCGATTTCTGAAAGAACTAGAAATTGACCTTCCATATGACCCAGCAATTCCCCTACTGGGAATATACCCGGAGGAACTCAAATCATTCTACAAAAAAGATACCTGTACACGTATGTTTGTTGCAGCTCTATTCACAATAGCAAAAACATGGAACCAACCATGCTGCCCATCGAAGCTGGACTGGATTAAAAAAATGTGGTACATATACACAATGGAATATTATGCAGCCATAAAGAAGGACAAACATATGGACTTTGCAGCAACTTGGATGGATTTAGAGTCTATCATACTCAGTGATCTATCACAGAAACAAAGAACAGAGTACCGTATGTTCTCACTCATAAGCAGACCTTGAACAATTATCATAATACTATAAGAAAGGTATTGGCATAATACTATAAGAAAGGTATTGAGGGAAACTGCTAGGGGAGGGAGGGGCACACCTCATCAACAAGGATATCTGCATAATCAACATTTTTATATCTAACCCTGAATTGTACCCCACGTCTTTAAAATTTAAAAAAATTGTCTATACTGAGACATATCTTGATGAATGATGCATTTGAAATGCAAAAATAAAGAAAACATTGTTCAAACATCTTGGCATAAAAAGTGAGGTGCCTACGGGTAAGAGAACCCTTCTGAGACATATCCTTGGACACCAAATTCCAGGAGACAATAGAGAGATATCACTGAGTTTTTAGGGGACAGGGATTTTACTTAATCATTTGACACCCAGCAAGGTTGTGATTCATCTGCAAGTTAACAGAATATAAAT
>CAUYQG010102406.1:0-31653 GCA_963574415.1 Tarsius wallacei
CTGCTCCCAGCCACCACAGCCTCGACCTGCTGGGCTCGGGCGATCCTTCCGCCTCAGCCTTCCAAGTAGCTGGAACTATAGGTGCGCGCTACCACACCCGGCTAATTTTTTTGATTTATTGTAGAGATGAGGTCTCGCCAAGTTGCCCAGGTGGGTCTCGAACCCACGGGCTCAGGCAATCCACTTACTTCAGCCTCCCAAGGCGCGGGATTACAGGCTGAGCCACCGAGCCCAGCTTGGAGATGCTTTTGAAATCATGTAGCAGAGAATGAGAATCAAACCAGAGAAAAACTGAGTTGCTGAGCTGAGGAGAGAGAAATTAGAGTTTACAGAAGCCAGGCAGTAGAAATTTGCAATCTAAATGCCAGAAGGAAGAGAACATTCCATAGAAAAAGCTGAATAAGTTTTCTTATGACTTCCTTGAAATTTTGACTGAATACTAAGTTATGTATCTGTAGGGTAGGACTTCATAAGGACTGACAATAGAATTGACTACTGATAGTTATAATCTAAGTAACAACCATAGCTTGCTAAGCATGAAAGAGTACATACTGACTCAAGTGGAAAGACCTCTTTGACCACCAGACATTCATTATATATCCCACATTACTGTTAGGATTACACTAGCTATAATGACTATACTGAACATACCCTAGTATCATAAAAAAAACAAATCATTCAAGTATTAAGTTGATCTTCAAGTAAATTAACTACCTGCTGGAACAAATGTCAACCCTTATTAGGGGAAACAACAAATTCACTTCCATAATATTTATTCTATAATAAAGAATTATCAGATACGGAAAAGGCCAAAAAGAAAAACATGAATATAAATAATTCCAAAAGTGACAGTGACAATGAAGTTAAGGAAAGGCTTTGCACAACTATTGTAAATGTGTTCAAAACGTAAAAAGAAAAGGTAAATTCAGCAAGGAAAGAGATAGAAACTATTAAAAAGAATCAAATGAAACTTCTAGATCTTAAACATGAATTTAAAAATTTTTCTTTTAAAGATGTGGGGTACAATTCAGGGTTAGGTATACAAATGTTCATTATGCAGGTACCCTTGTTGATGAGGTGTGCCCCCCAAACATGAAATATCTTAAGTACAAAAATAAATAAAACAAATCATTAGATAGAGAATATAATGGATTATACACTAGAACAGAAAGATCTGTGAGTTTTTTGGAAGGCAAATAGTAGCTATCCAAACTGAAGCACAAGGAGAAAAGAAAACAAAGTCTGAGGGGGAAAAAGAGAAAAGAAAGAAAGAGAGAAAGAAAGAAAGAAAGAAAGAAAGAAAGAAAGAAAGAAGGAAAGAAAGAAAGAAAGAAAGGAAAGACTAACCTTCATAAAGAATGAGACAATATTGTATAGTCTAACATTAGTATAATTGGAGTCTAAAAAAATAGAAGTGGGGTCAAAAACAAGATTTTTTTAAAAGTAGCTGAGATTTTTCTAAATTAGAGATCCAAGGAGCTCAACAAGATACAAGCAGGATAAAAAAAGAAATCTGATCAAAAACACATTATGTTCATACTGAAAAACAATCATAAAGTAGAAATCTTAAATGCATCCAGAGGAAAAGAACATATTATATACATGGGAACAAATGTTACTGACTTCCCATCAGAGCAATGCAAAGCAAAACATACACACACGCACCAAAAATAATGAAGTGACATATTTAAAGGAATAAGAGAAAAAAACTAGAATTTTATATTCAGAAAAAAAATTTTAAATGTAAGACCAAATTGACATTTTAATTTAAGCAAAAATGAAAAAAAGTCAGCAGCTGACTTACACAACAAGAAATGTTAAAAGAATATTTGGGGCTTAAGGAGAATGACATCAGACAGGACTGGATGGAAAGCATGCAGGTGACTATAAAATAGTTTACAGATTTAAAAATTATTTTAAAAATATATTTGAATGTTCAAAGCAAAAATGATAACAATTTACTATAAGCTTTATAATACATGTAGAGATAAATTGCTTGACAGTGGTAAGAACAAGAATAGATAAATAGAAATAAGGCTCAAATATATTAAGTTGTAGTATAGCTTTATTTAAAAGCAGATTATGGTAGATTAAAGTTGTATAGAGAAACTACTTTTTTAAATAAAGAAGATAAGTAAGAGGTATAGCTTAAAGGCTAAAATAAGATAAAACTGAACATTTCTGAAAGGATGAAAGGACTGTACAAGGGTAAGTATGAGACAGGAGAGACACATGGCATAAGATCATGAAGACTCTTAGCAGACATACTAATGGATAGACTATATCATTTATGTAATAGGAGTCACTTAGAACCTTTTCAGGAAAGAGGTTTTCATTTTAGAGTGCTTTATTATACAACATATACTCAGTGATTTATCACAGAAACAAAGAACAGAGTATCATATGTTCTCACTCATAAGCGAACCTTGAACAATTGTCATGATACTATATAAGAAAGAGATTGGCAGTAGTGGGAAATGGCCAGGGGAGGGGGCTATGATTGGCAGTTGAGGGAAACTGCTAGAGGAAGGAGGGGCACACCTAAACAACAACGGCACCAACATAATCAACATTTGTATACCTAACCCTGAATTGTCCCCCACATCTTACCAAAAAAAAAAAAAAAAAAGAAAGAAAAAGAAATAGCTGTTACCAGGGGAGAGGCTAAGGGAAGGCGTTAAGTACAAATATATTTGAGGGTTAATGGCAATATGCTATATTTTCTGAGATGGTGATATGACTATATAAATTTGTCATAATCAAATAACTATCTACCCTCTTTAAAAGGAGTAAGTTTTACTGTTTTTAAATTGTGGTTCTTGCCATATAAGTAGAAAATCTGGATCTAAACATGAGCTATCACCAATGGCTAGTGATTTACTGACCCAGAATTAGCCACTTCTTCAGTCTTTCAGGGTCAACTCTGAGAGCAGAGGAAAATGTCCCTTTTTTTCATATGCAAAGATTGCTATATTTTCTGTTATAGATATGTCATTTTTCTCCCCAGAGGAAATTTTACTTTTAAAATTATTATTAATACAACTTAAAGTCCTAAAGAAATTATTCAGTAATTATGAACTTGGGTTTCTTCATATGGAAAAAAGGTTTCTATAAAAATTAAATTATACCATAGACATTAAGGTCAAGTAATAAACAATAATAGAAAAGATCGAAGAAAAATATAAATATCTGAGTTATTTAAAAATGTTGCCCAACTCATTAGTAATAGTATTATGCTAGGGAAAACAAGACACAATAAGCAATTCAGAAGACTTTCTATTTCAATACAAATCACATTTTACATAGAATTTTACAGGATTCTGTCAGCCTGCACTTTCTATGTGAAAGTGGTACTTAGTTATTATAAATAAAAAAGAAATTAGAAAAAGTAAATTGTACATGGCAGGCAAAAAAAGATGCCAATTGACTAGGTTCTGTTAAAAAGGATGATGCCTCAGTCAGTTAGACTGCTATAAAAGAATGCAGCAAACTGGGTAGCTTGTAAATAACAGAAATTTCAAATGGGTTTGGAAGCTGAAAGTCTGAGATCAGAGTCCTAACACGATTGGATTCTGGTGAGGGCTTTCTTCGAGAACTGCCAATTTCTCTTTTTGTTCTCTCGTGACAGTAGGAGGATGAGATAACTCTCTGGGATCTCTCTTATAAGGAGACTAATCTCATTAATGAGGGCTTTACCCTCATGATCTAATAACCTCCCAACAGCCCCACCTTCTAATATTATCACATTGGGTGTTAGGTTTTCAAAATGTAAAATTTTAGAAGGCACAGATGTGTAGTTCATAATAAATGAGTTCATCTCTGTAAGTAATTCTTTTCCTGTCTTCCTACTGTGCTCAACAGTGAATGTGGCATTTTTCAACTTCTCTGTAGAATTTCTCTATAGAATTGATAATAATAGTGATGTTTGTGACAACTTATAGCTCTAAAAATATAAGCATGAAAATGGTAACTTAAATCATAAAATATTTATAAGCATACCTTAAAATGATTTGCTGTTTATTAGTAGTTGTCTGATTATTTAAAATTCCAAGGTATTTTTGATTTGGGATCATCACTCATGTAACATTCTTTAAATGAATTTTTCTTTATTTCACATAAATCAGGAAGTTTCATCAAGAACTTCATTTACAAGATGACAAGAAACTAAAAAAAAAGTTAATGATTAAAAATTAAAATTGTTATAGAAGCATGTTACTTTGCATAGATATGATACCAGAAAATGTTCTCCATCTTTACCTTGTGAATATCAAATATGCCTAATGCAACAGAGAATATAATTTCTGGTATTTTAAAATGGTTGTATAACTTTTAAATTAGAGGTGAACTAGAATACCTTCCTTCAATATAAACAATAGAGAAGGAGATAATGTGTGGTTTAATCACGATTTCATTATATGCGCTTCTAAAATTCCTCACCAAAACCAAATGCTCACCTAGTGTCAAATCTTGTTTTCTATTACCATACTTCAGTAAAAGAAACCAGGGATTCTTGGATAAATGTCTGATTATAGGGGAAGGACAAGAAAGTGACACTCATAGAACATACATCAAAGAAACACAGAAGCTAGCTACGAAATTACCAATGGCCGAAGCTGGAATAATTTTAGGAATAAAATAAAAAGTAGTATTGGATTATAATACAAAGTATAAAATTAATATCTGTGTGACCATACTAATATAAATTAATGGCTAAATAAATAAATAAACAAGAATAAAAATAATCTCCCATACAGAAGTATTCTAAATAATTTATGTAGATATTCTGTCCTCAAGGAGCTAAAGCATAATTCCCTACTCCTTGAATGTGGTATCTGGTGACTTCCTCTTGAAGAGTACAAATGAAAAGGAGTGTAAAGAGGAACTTTACAGTGCAAGAAGTCTGGCAGAGATTACTTCAGACAGGTTAACAAGGTGACGCGCAACAGTGATAAGTGATGTTCATAATATGTACTCTTAATATGATTTGATGAGAATGACATTTTACCCCTGTAGTCTTCCCTCCAAAACCATAACCCCAGTATAATCATAAAAAGATTATCAGACAAATCCCAAATGAGGTATATTCTGCAAACATCTAAGCAGTACTGCTCAAAACTTTCATCATCAAAAACAAGAAAAGTCTAAGAAACTGTCACAGTCAAGAGGAGCCTAAGGAGACATGCTAACTAAATCTAATATAGTATCCTAGATGAAATTCTAGAACAGAAAAGGGGCATTAAGCTGAGAACTAAGAAAACCTTTTAAAAGTATGGACTTTAGTTAATAAGAACTCAGTAATATTGGTTCATTAATAAAGCAAATATTCCATATTAATTTAGAATATAAACAATAAGAGAAACTGAGTATAAGGTACTTTATAATTTTCTGTAAATATAAAACTATTCTAAAATCAAGCTTATTAAAAAAGAAAAGTATAAAAAATTAGTACATTAATCAAATTCTACTTATATACATTCTATAGCATACATACATGTATATATAAGATACATATACTGCTGACAGTGAATTTTCACCTATGTTATTTTGCATTGTCTGTTAATTTAACTTTAGTTTATTTAACACTTTGGAGATAGAATTATGGAGGATTATACTATGATTTTAAAGACTGGAAAAATAGGCATCTCTTTACGTCTATTTTAAAGACTTTTGTATTCATTTTTCTCTGAACTTAAGTGTTCAAACTTGTCTGGCCCTTGCAGAGAAACAATAGGAAAGAGCTTCTGTTTCAGTAGCTTTTATTTAGAGTCAATTATGTAGTTTAGAATTCACCTGAAAAGGAATCTATACCTTAAACCTTCACACTATAGTCAACAAGAAGGGGTGAGTGTGTCTATTTAAACTTCAACACAAAGTGCGTTGGTGCTTAAGTGATGGAAGAGGAGTACAGCTGGGATGGGGCAGGAATGTTCTCCAGATGCTGTTTCATTTCCACCTTGCATTTTTAAAAAATCACCATATGGTTTAAGCAAGTAGAAATACTAACTGTATAGGTCAGAGTGTTATTATTTCTTTACCTAGAGGTAATCTTTAGTGATTAGTGCCTCTTGGATTTTACTATGTAATGAAAGCAGCTGTTAAACAAACACTAAACTCACTAAGCAGCAAATTCAATTTCAAGAGACCTGCATAATTCATGCACTTCTCATTTCTACAGTGTACATACATACATGTGTATATATGCATGAATACACTGCAGACCGAATTTTCATCTGTGTCCATTAATTTAACTTTACTTCTTTATTTTAGAGACAGAATAATGGAGGATTGTATTACCATTTTAAAGATTGGAAAAATAGGAATCCCTTTGTGTGTCTTTTTAAAAGTTTTACTTGAACCAGCCATTTGACAATTATTTTTCTATTTAAAGAAATCATGATGCTAAAACAGAAGTCTCTCTTAAATCAATTCCTTTAGTAGCCCCAATCCCAATGAAAACATCAAAGTATCTAAATGCAGCAAGAAGTCTGGATTTCCAGTGATGTGGAGGGAGAAAATAGCCTTTCCACCTTTAAGCATAACATATGCTGTAACATGAAGGAAAAAAAGGTCTCAGAGGTATCCCAATACAGTGTCCTGTAATTAAGCTCAGATGTAAGTTTGACCCTTATACTCTCACTTCCCTCAAGATCTTGAAAGGAGAGTAGATTGAAGGCACTAAAAGTTTAACCTGTACTGGTTGCCTTGGGGGATGAAGTCTTATGTTTTTACACAGAGGTGCCTATATCAGTCATTTCACGGAGAGGTATGTTTTAAAGCACCCCAGGTCAGTGACAGTGCTCTATGTATTGATATTTTCTTTTGTTTACGTGGACAATGACTGAAGCGATATTAACAAACATTTATGCGTGGGATTGCAAGGAAGAAATTGGCTTGCATGATATGAGCAATTTAAATCAAATCTGCATATTCTAGTGGCTGATTTGTTATAAACCCCCAGTGTTTTTTGTCGTATCTACATAATAAATTCAAAGGCAGAAGTAACAGAGTGTTTAAAATGTGTGGGTTCTAGAGCCAGTTTCTTTCCTCTCTGATGAAGATGACCATTTGGTATCAAAATTACATGAAACAGTTATATCTTCTGCCCAAATATCTGAATTCCCACTGGTGCCTGTGAACCAGCACCTGAATATATGGGCATATGCAAGCACTTTTAAGGTTTTGAATCAAAGGAAGCAGATGCTTTTTATGCAAAGTTCTGAATTTTACATTATGGATCACTAGGATTGACACTAACAGGAGTCATGTGTCTAATTCTTTGCATCAGTGTGAGCGAAAAATATGTCTAACAGTAGTAAATTATCTTAACTTCTCTCAGGAAGTACGAATAGTTTCATAGTGAGAGAGTGGTTGTGTGAGTCAAAAGCATAAAAATGCCAGCCATAAATAAAGGTAAAAAACTCTCATCCCCACTGGGATAAAATAACATTACATTCTTGAGATGCTGACTAGAGACAGACAATTTCTTTGGAGATTTGTTTGGTCCAAGAGTAGAGAGAAAATAACTTTAAATAATTTATTATCACATTGCCCCAAATCACAACCTTGAACATAAAAGGAGAAAATCTACTTTCAAATCAATTTTGCATTGACAAGTAGGGGACTAGAACTCTGACAGGAAAAGTTATCTTTGACAAAGATTTATGTCTCTGAAGATAAATGCATATTATATTTTATATGTGATATTTTTATCATCTACATATGTACTGCTCATAATTTTAGAGTTAAAAAAATCAGATATCTTTTGGAAAGACTATTCTTCAACCCGATGGAGATGAAGATTTTATTTGATTAATCCTGCTATTATTACTTCATCAGTAATATTTAAATAGTTAAGTTGTTAAATTATTGATAGTATTTTCACACTTTTAAACTAAAAATACAGGATAGTACTTTTACTCAATAATTTTAACAATAAAATTTGAAAACTTCACCTTACATTTAATCATGTATTTGAACTAGAGATCATTTACATTGGATTTGTTCCTAACTCTGACTTTAAAATGAAATAAGTAAGATCAGTTCTATTGTTTGGTTGTTTTTCTACAGTGAACAAATTATAGTTTCAGCACTCATGGAAACTCCAGATTGTCCCTGGCTGTGAAAAGACCACTTTGGCATTATGGCTGTTTTCTTATCTGTCAAATGCATTTAATCACACTCACCTTGTTCTACTGTATGTTGTTTGGCTTAACAAATTAATGGCTCTAAAGTGCTTTGAAAATATAAATCTCTATATAAATAATAAAACATTATTATAGCCTTGGGATAAGTCCAAGGGAGGGGGGTGGTTAAAGGGTAATAACTTGTCTTCAAGGGTTGTAAAGGTTTCAAAAAGTAGAGTTTTTAGCAGGTTATTTCTTACTTTGATATAAAATCTTCTCAGGACAACCTGAAAACTGTTTTTATGGATAATTTAAGACTACCTAAGCAACTATAATTGAACCATGATGTTAAAAAATTGTCTTCTGTAGCCTATAATATTATTAGAATTAAAGTAGATGGATACCCGCCATTGCTTTTTACTAGTTATACACTCACTCATGTATTACTTTCTATGTGTGCGCATTCTCAAGCTAAGAAATACTTGATTGTAAGGGGGGATAAAAATGTGGTTTCTGGTCTCAAGAAACTTTCAATATCACCAATGTTCAATGTATACAAATTTCCTAAATAACTATTTGCATGTGCTAAATAATCTTAGAAATATTTTTTAAAGATTATCTTAGAATTGCAGAAGAAGGTGAGATAATTTTGGACACTGATGTGGCAGGGAAAGATGGGGATGTTGGTAAGCTCAGGATCTAGGATGTTTTTATTAATAATCATGCACTAAATCTGAGCCTTAAGGTAGATTAGACTGGAAATACAGAGACAACTTGGAAGGCATTCATGACTGGAGGAATAGCTTGAACAAAAATAGACAAGTGGGAAAACACAAAACATATTTAGGAAAAGTAAATAGTTTAGGAATTTGGGATGTCTCAAACTAGGTAGTAGGAGATAAAGCTCTAAAGATAGGTTGGCGCCAGGTTGTGTAGGCTCTTGAATGACAGGTTAAAATATGTGGGCTTTATTTAGTGGGAAATTGTGAACTACTTCTTAAAGTCAAATAAACATTTTTTTTGTAGAAGTTGTTTGAAGTAGTCAGGGAAAAAAGGCTTTTTCAAGATGAGGTTATATATAATTCATTTAGAAATGTCCTTCCTGCCTGTGGTTAGAAAAATAAATAATATAGCTGTCAATTTGACACTAGGCTCCTGAAAACACACGATGATGATTGCTAAACTAAGGTTACAATAGTATGAAAAAGCAAACAACTAAACTATTCTCAAGATTTAACAGAAAATTATTTTGGATTGAATAGCAACTTTTAATTTATTACTTTATTAATAAGACAAGTCAGATTTGTTAATGAGTCTAAATGATTGACACCATAAGTATCTCTTGGAATATGCGTGTTAGAGTATATCTTTAGATTTAATTTCTGAATTTGAAAAATGTTAACATTTATTCTCATTCACAATATATTAGAAATTAAAAAGCAAGGTCTTCACTTTCATGCTATTATTCTTTAACCAGTCATAGTAGGAACAACTTCCTCTTTGGGAAATTCCCTTGGAAGCAATACTGAACTGAATTGGATATCACCTTAGACAGGATTTGGTCCAGATTTCTTGTTTGTAGATGAAAAATCTTAGCGGCTAGAGAAAGAAAATGACCTCTTCAGGGCCACACAGAAAGAAGCTTGGCCATCAAACTCAGATCTTCATTTCTCAGATCAATGATTTTTCAAACAACATTCTGTCTGTAAAGTATATTTTAGGTAACATTATAAAGTAATGGCTTTGTTTTAGTTTCAACAAAATAAAATGTTTCCCTTAAATTTGATTGCCTTGAAAACTGGCTTTATTAATTATGTCAGTAAAGTTGGTTATAAATATTAACAAGGAGTACTTTTGGGATTTCTATTTTATACCTTCTCCTCTAAAATAAAGCAGCTATTACTTATGCAACTTTCAGGTTCAAATTCTAAAGGAATTTTTAAAATTAACTTAGACATATGAATTATTTATTTTCCTAATTTTATAACAAATCACAATGATTTTGCATATTTTTAATATATATATGTGTTTGTATATATTTTCATTCCATATTTAGAAATTTTTCTTCAACACTTGAGTGAAAGATTTTATTTGAATTATATTCTATCAAGGAAAGGCTAATTGGAAATAGTCTTTCATTGTTCATAGAAAAGATTTCAGTTTTGCTTAGGATTTCAGAAATCAAGAATGTTTATGAAAGAATAGGGTAGAGTTGGTTATGAAAGTTCTTGATGGTGATATGTGATTCTGTAAATGTGGTTAGTTATCTTACATAAATATCATCAGGTTTAATTTTCCTTACTGATTTTATTTAGTTGTGATTGATTGATTTGTACAGATTTTTCATTGATTCCAATTTTCTGATTATTTTCCTGGGATAGCATACTCATAGGATAGTAGCCTTAAATATATAATTATACTTGCTACACAATTGTTCTCCAGGTTTATTTGCAGCATTTTGACTATATCTTAATATTTTATAGTTCAATAAATGTTTGGTAAATTGAAAGTGATAAAAATGTTTCACTTTCTTAAGCCCAGTAGATAGAAAGTGACTGAACTATCATAATTATTGGTTACATAAGCTCCGTGCTAAGATTTGGAAGGGGAGAGGGAAATTATGTATACTGAAAATTGTGTCCAGATGTTGCGTCACTTAGCTTTTCTTCTTTCTCTCCTTCTCATTCTTCTTTTATTTTCTTGTAGTAACTTATAATTCTTATCTGAGTGAATATTGTATTAAAATAACTGTGAAACTGTGACCATATAATTTGTGAGGCCTATTGCAAAATGAAAATTCAAAGAACATAATTCAAAAATTATTTGGAATTTTAAAGCATGACAGAAGAGCATTCAAACAAGTGTCTGGCCTTTCTAAGTATGAGACCCTGTATGGACTGCACAGGTGGCATACTTATCAAGCCTCTCTACAACTTGCAAAAGCATACTTACCTAAATTAGGGGGAAACACAATGTTCTAGCTTCCTCTTGTTTTCTGCATTCCTGACAATTTCCTTGTAAGGCAAATTTCACTTCAGAAACCTATCTATAGTTTGCCTCATTTCTAAACTTATGTGCAGGAGCTAATGATCACAATAAAAATCTTTAGTTAGCTTTTGTATTAGTTTTCTTTTGTTGTTGTAATCAGTTACCACAAAATTAGTGCTTAAAAAAACACAAATTTACTATCTTATTATTCTAGAAGTCAGAAGTTTGAAATGCGTTTCACTAGGTTAAAATCAAGGTGTCAACAGAGCTGTGTTCTTGCTGGAGGTTCAAGGGGGGAAACCACCCGCATTCATTGGCTCCTGACTCCTTTCTTCATCTTCAAAGCCAGCAGAATAGTATCATTCAATCTTTATCACATCCTCTGACTCTCTGCTTTCATCACATCTTCTTTTCTCACTCTTTTGAGAATGCTGTGATTACATCAGGCCACCTGGATAACACAGGCTAATCCACCTATCTCAAGTTCCTTAATTTAGTTATATATGCAAAGTCCCTATGTGCAAGGTAACATTTGCACAGGTTCAAAAGATTAGGATGTGGATATCTTTGTGGGGTTATTCGTCTGCCTGCCACAGAATTTTTTGCACACATACTTTCCTACTAATTATAATAATTCTTCATAGACAATGTATATACATCTCAAAATTTCCTGACTTAAAAATTATCTGAATATTAAATTTTCCCTGAATTTTTATTAAATTAGATGCCAGTAGCTATCCTAAAATTTAGTTTAAAATAAGAAAGACACTGAGTTATTTTTTTAGGCAGGAATTATCATATTACCACCAAACATCAATTTTAGTGTGTATGAAATAACTTTTATTTTTTATAAACCTAAGACCTAAAAACTATCATTTGTGAAGCATATATGTTCCTTCTGTAGAGAAATCTTTTTCTTTGCAGATACATACAGACATACATACCTTTATAAGTTCGTATTTTGTTACTTTCTCAAAGATTATCAAATTTTCCCTACTAACCTCATTTATTCATATTGCTTTCTTCCTGTAGATTAAAATTTTCTAATGCTCTTGTGAATTGTAAAACTCAGTACTTCTCACAAATAAAAGGTCACTGAATATTTAAAAGTCTTGGTCTCAGCTATGTGTTCAGTGTTTATTGCATGCATTACCCAATAACAGGAATTACAGGGAATATAGAGTATACATTAAAAGTTTCTGGGGAAAACTATGCAGATACTCAAGCAGCAGACATAAATTCAATAAAACAAGATGTGCATCAACTCATGAACAGGGTGGTCTGTGGCTTTGGTGTTCATCTGGAAAGGCTCCTTGGAAAACCTGTTTTGCAGAAAGTATTTTTAGAGTGAGAAGACTAGGCAGGGTAAATGAAAGATCATTCTTGCAGTAACTGAATGGTGTAGACAAGAACTTCAGGGTATGCTGAGGACTAGCACAGGGTAGGCAAACATGCCTCCTCAGTGGAATGGAAAGACTGGATAGTGTTGCTACAAGATGGAGATTCTATTTTTAAGGACAAACATCAGAAAAACCCATAACTCTGTGATTAAATAATTGGGTTTAACCTTCAAGGTACTATAATTATTTAATATATGTTTAGTGATGTTCCATATTCAAAGGATGAATCAGCTAGGGAGATTTCAGAAGTACATTGTATTATGGAGACCAAGATCTAATTTGGGAGAAAAATTCAAAACAAGCTCGGGAGCTGAGGTGGAAGAAACAGTCTAGGAGATTAGACTGTTACAGTAAAGCCAGCATACCAGATCTAGAGCCTGGTTTTAACGGTGGAAGCAATAGAAAGATAAAAGATCCAGTTGATATTATATATTATACACACAACTGCTGCATGCATTAAAGGTAATGTGTAGTGGAACATTGAACGTCATATGCTATATCTAAACGTGTGATGTTAGGAATAATACTATGTAGCTTTTATTGAATGTTTTTTATATTCTATACACAGTCCTTGATGCATTTCAGTAATTATTCCCCACAAAACGATTTTGATATCAATTTTCACTTAGATATGAGGAGGCTATAATAGCATTTAAGTGATTTGCCCTACTGACTAATACATAGATACTGGGATTTAAAATACTGATTCTTGAACTCCCAAACTAACTAAACAAACTAAACTAAAGACACTAGCATTTGGTCTAAATTGTATTCCACTTTTATGCCCAAATCTCATTTGATGTTAGAATCATTAAATCTTAGTATCAAAAAGATTTTATGTCTCATTTAATTCATGATTATATTAAATACAGGAATTGCCACTTCCACCACCATAGAAAATGGTCACCTAACTTCCGCTTGAACATTTGTAATCACAGAGTTTATCATCTCTAAGTTACATTATCGTATGGTCCATTGGCTTATTTTCTATTTTTGACTGAAATCTGTTGCTCTATTACCTTCATATTCTACTCTGATTCTGCTCTCTGGAAACACACACACACACAAATACACACACATATGCGCGCGCGCACACACACACACACACACACACATTATATCCTTCTTCCACAGACAGCCTCTTCAAAGTATTTGAAATAGCCATACAAAATCTACTACAAGTGAAGCATCCTCAGTTGTCCAAGTCGGCTAACAAAATGTCCATATCCTTCATCATCTTGGTGTAATTCTTTATACTGTTCAGCATACTGTAGATAAATTAGTGTTATTCATTTGTCTCAGACAATATGCCATCATTTTCCTTTATACTTCACTGGCTCCAGGAGATGATCTAAAAAATATTTTCCTCAACTTACTAGTTTTGTCTACATTGACACTAATCAACAAGACCAGTGTATTTTAGTCAATATTTTATACTTTTAAAAATGCATACTTTAACTTCTAATAAAACGAGAATTAGTTCCAGCTGCATTATGAACACCTGTGAAGCTGGAACTCTGGAAATCTGAGAATCGTGCAGGCACTTAATCATCATTTACACTTCCCATCTTCAGTGCTCAGCTGTGAAGTCCCAGCCAGTGACCTGCTGAAGGCTTTTCCAGTAAAACAGAGGAGACATAAACCAGGGCACATCAAATATACTTAACAAGAGCCTTCTCTCCAGCTGTCAATGAAGCCACACCACACTGAAGATGCACAGTAGGAGGCTCTCCTATCGCTGACTTTTGACTAGTTAGGAGTGTTTGGTTAAACATTTTGAAAAGTGATAGGTGAGAGGGGTCTTTAGTTGAAGTTATGGGTCAAATTCCAGGCTTGCAGTAGCACATAAGAGACAGAGAAAAATAAATTACTGGGCTTTCAAGTATCTATAGACATAAAATACCTCACGGTATGATTGAAGGCTGAGTTTTATTTGATAAGTCAACGTAAGTAAAAATTATTGTTAAAAAAAAGTTAAAACTCCTGAAATGTATTGCCAGCAAAATTATGGCCAAAAATATGTGGAGAGTTGGGTATCAAAGATAAAGCAGATGTAAACCTTTGAGTGAAGGAAAACACCTTTCCCTCTTGCCTTATCTTAATGCCCTGAACATATTGCCTTATCTTAATGCTCTCACAATAGTCCTCTTATTCACAATATGTATAAAGCTATTCAAAATAAAAGAAAACACTTAAGAGAAATTCCCTAAGAAGAAATGCATTTATTTGAAACTCATTTTTGAAGAAAATTTACAGGGGAGATCTGATTATTATATACGTATATTTATTATAATTTTTTATCATGTAGACATGGTTTTTATATTCTACTTGTTTCTATTAGTTTAAAATTAACATATATATGGAGATGTGTGCTTATATAGGTATATATGTATACATATATATGAAATTCAGTGATATTTAATTAATGAATTAATGACATACTTTAGGAATTATTGAGGCAAAAGAAAGATATTATTGTTAACTCGAGAATTATGCTTCCCAGAGAGTTAAAAATAGTATTGAATGTTGCTGCATGAATAATTTATTCATGGATTAAGTAGAGCTATTAATAAAAATGTATTATATCTTAGTAAAATTTACAGATTTTAATGTTTTCACAAGCTGCATCTCATTTGATTCTCTGAATAACATTTAACTTTCAGAAGGATTATGGTTATCATGTTTTCTAAGTTAGAGTTAAAGATAATGAATTCTAAGGTGGTTTAAGTGATCAGTAAGTGATAGAGAAATTAGTTAGTGAGTGACTAGTTAGAGTGATTAGTTAGTTTTTCTGACTCACTAACCTAATATTTTTTCTACCTTATAATGCCACTATTTTTTTATTAAAAAAGAGCAACTTTTACATATATAATTGGTCTTAAGTTTTGCAGTCAGTAAGTTTTCAATAAAATGGGACTTTAAATTTTCAATCAGTAAGTCTTGATAGATAAAACTGTAGTATATTAAGAATTTATGTATTCTCAATTATCTAATAATAAATGCCCTATCACGTTTTTGCTGACTTTTTTGAATATATATTGTTGAATTAATTTTTAACTGACAATTAAAAATTATATGTATTCATTGTACACAACATGACAGTCTTGAAATATGCATACATTGTAGAATAGCTAAATTGAGCTAATTAGCATATGCATTACCTCACATACTTATCATTTTTCATGATGAGCTGTCCAAATGTATTTTGTGTAATTTTGATAGCGAGGAACCAGAAAGCAAAAAAGCAAGTCCTCTTTCTGAAGCGTTCTTTATTTTGAAACCAAAGAACGTGCTTTGGTATTTTCACAAAAAATATTTTTTCTTTCTAGATTATTCACAGACTGGTAGGAAAAATAACTCTGTCTTTTTTGGGGGGGTAATTTTATAACTCAAGTGAAGCCATTCGGAAACTATAACACAGTCCATATGCTTGGCTTTTTGAAGTCTGCTTAGTACTCCATTAGGGATTCTCGATTTGTACTTCTCAATCTGATTTGGATGAGATGCAGGTTCCCTTCAGTGAACTGACCTGGTGCAAACACGCAATGGATTAATTCCATAATAAATTATGGGGGCAATAAAGCTTTCTAGATCAGTTTGCTTTTTAAGCAACAATCTTTTATGTTGCCTTATAAAACTGAACTTATGTTTTATTTGTAAGTCATCCTGGGCATAATAAACTGTTTGAATTTGGGACATAGTTTGGGGTGGAGCACATTCTTTGTTGGTGCGTTATTTTATGATGGTTCTGCAGCTACTTATTAGCCCAAGCACCTGAAAGTTCCTGGAGGATACTAACATTTAGTCAAAATAACATTATACTTAAAGGTGCATGGAAATATGGACTCCATATAATCTGAACTCCAGCTGTTTTCCATCAATTTCTATTTGCTTTATCTTTAGAGAAAACCCACCATTTGCCATCAAATGTTGCAATGAGATCACTTTGCTTCAGTTTTGTGTGGAGTTATATTGCATAGACTATTCACTTAGGCCCTCTATAAGATTGCTGTTAGGGTGGGTAAGCTCCTTCAGGCAAATAAAAAAAGATGTGGATTATTTGATTATGTCCTGGTTAACACTCTGGGTGGCAGAGATACCCAGAATAATAATTCTTGTCGTTCTTTAAAAAATTGTACTTTTTTTTTTTTGAGTTGGAGTCTCTCCGTCACCCAGGCTGGAGTATAGTGGCACATTCACGGCCACCCCCACATCAAACAGCTGGGCTTCAGCCATCCTTCCACATTAGCCTTCCAGGTAGCCAGAACTATAGGTGCGCGCTACACGCCTGGCTAATATTTTGATTTATTGTAGAGATGAGGTTTCACCAATTTTCCCAAGCTGGTCTCGAACTCCTGGGCTCAGGCAATCCTTTTGCCTCAGTCTCCCAAAGTACTGAGATTACAGACTTGAGCCACCACGCCCAGCCTGTTACCCTTTTTAACGCGCTTTTTGATTCACTGCATGTTGTTATCTTAATTACTGAAGGGAATTTCGTTTTGTTGAGTTTTGGGTTTAGGTTGGTCAAATATACCAGAGTTAGTAATCTCTATTCTAGAAATTTATAAAGGCAAAATAGAAAAAATGTAGCTCCTCCCCTCTCTTCTATTCCTTCAAAAGAAAGCTGAATATCTTGTTAATTTTCCATTTTGGTGGACCTTTTTACTTAATACAAAATCAGTAATATTAGAAGACAGGAATTTTTGAGGAAAAGGCTAAAATGCATTTGATATCGATGAATTTATGGCAGAAATAACCTTTTCCTAATGAATGATTGCCACTTTTACTCCTAGATGCAGTGTTGGAAAATAAGGAAGGTAGGAAGGGAGGGAGGAAGGGCCACATATAGGCAGAGTTCAAAATTCATGCCTACCACTCTAGACTTAGCCTCTTGAGTCTACTTTTCTATTTGGAAAATGAAGATTCAGTCAAAACAAAACATTTTCTTTTCACATAATAACATCTTTCATTGAAAATGTGCAGTATAAAATGGTGGTTTCATCCTCAATGAATGCAAAGACTACTTTTTTTCATGAGTTCTTTCTAGCCAGCTTCACATGAAAATCAAATAAAAATATGTATCAAAATGCCTCAAAATCTATAATATAATATAGACATGGAAAGAACAAAGATATTAATATAATATTAAATCAGGTCAATTTAATTCAGATTTGTAATAGTCCCTGAATTTATTACATTGCTATAGCATACTGATGATGACCATAGTATAGTATACTGATGATCAAAACAAGCTCATGCACATCACCTCACATCACTGCCAAAGTGGCCAAAGAAATAAAACTAATTAGGCAAGTTTCACAGGCAGTGAGCCTTCATAGGTCAAACATTGCGGCCTTTAAGCTTTCACATTTGATTCTCAATGGATTGGTCTCTATAAACTACCAGAGTGTGTATTAGTTTCCTAGGAATGCCATAATACATTACCACAAACCGGGTGGTTTAAAACAACTGAAATTTATTCTCTCATGGTTCTGGAGATTAGAAGTCTAAAATCAAGGTGCTGGTAATACCTTACTCCCTTCAGAGGTTTTAGGGAAAAATTCTTCCATGCCTTTTTTAGCATGTGGTGGTTGCCAGCCATCCTTGATGATCCTTGGCTTATGGCAGTGTAACTCTAATTTCTGCATCTGTCTTCAGATGACAATCTTACCTCTGTGTATTTTGTTAGCCTGTGTCCAAAGAAACTTCTTATAAAGACAGCAGTCATTGGATTTAGGGCTCAGGCTAATCTGGTATAATCTCATCTGAATTTGATTATCTCTGCAAAATAAGGTAATATTCATAGGTACTTGTGTCTAGAATTTCAACATATTTCAGGGGGAAGAAACAATTCAACCCACAAGGAAGTTATAAGACTCAAAATTTATATATATTTTTAGATGGACACAGCAATGCTGGCAATTTTAATACGCTGATCCTAGAATTTTAGGTCTTCCTTTAGGGGGAAAAAAAGTCCTTCACATGGTTTGAACAAAATTATTAGGTTCCTACACTATAGTCATGATTTAGAGCAGGAGTGTCCAACATTTTGGCTTCCCTAGGCACGCCAAGCAAAGAGAAATTGTCTTGGGCCACACATAAATTACGTAATAGTTTGTATATATATACGACTTCTTTAATTTTTAATATTTTTATTATAAACTTTTGAAAAATGAGAACAGTATAAAACTAATGGAAAATTTGACTTTGTTTTTGTAAAACTCATCTGTCAATGTCTGGTTCGATGGAAGTAGTCACAATTCTTAGTGAGTTCTCAAGGTACTCATCTGAAATGTTTGTTCAAATTTTGCTCTCTGTATGCTTCGTAACTGAAAACGGCTGCTCACAAATGTATGTGATGCCAAAGAGCAGTGTCATGAATAAGGTGTGATTGTGAACTTTAAAAATGGAACTATGCATGAGGTTACAAAGAAAATAAATGCTAAAAAACACATGATGTTAAAATACTTTGTGGGGTCGCATTGCTAGCTGTTCTAGGCTGCATGTGGCCTGCAGGCTGCAGGTTGGACATGCCTGATCTAGGGTAATAAAGAAATTCATATGTAGGCCTTTGTCCTATGTATATACATTTTTATATAACATTATAAAAGAATAAATACCAAGTTGATGATGGAGTCAGGGGTCTGTATAATCCAGTACGCTGACTTTCTGTGTTATCATTTTTTTCTTATTCCCAAAACTTGACAAATAGGGTATTGGAGGAGAGACCAAACCAGAAAGTGACCTGATCTCCTTTATTTTATATGCTATACTTCTCCATAATATAGAATTACACCATAAGATTTACTCTTGCACTTCTCTTTATTATAATTGTTATATCTTAATATTTAAAATTTCTGCCTTAATGCCCCCTTTCAAAAATAGGTAAAATGATGTGTCACAACAAAACATCACTATCACCTTGTTTAGAAAGCATTACATTAATATAATATTGCTTATAATTCTTATAACAATATTGCTTAAAGAATAACTCCCCAAATTTAGCTTTTGGCCAAACTATTGTTTCTAAAAATAATTCTGATTGGTACAAAGGCAGAAAAACTAATAAAGGAATAATTTAACATGCTTATCCAATAAAAAAATTTAAGTTATTGGAAATATTATTCAAATCTGCAGTGCTAAATAGAGTAGCCATTAGACATACATATCTATTAAGAGCTTGAAATGACCCCAGTATTGATGAGAAATAGCATTTAATATTTTCTGTTTCATTTAAGTTTAACTAGCCACATATAGATAATGGTTAACATACTGGACATAACAGTTTTATCAGCTTTGCATAAAGTTAATAGGACAAGCATGGAATATTATGCTCTTTAGGTCTCCAGAGGGGTCCAGTGCAGCAATGTTCACAACTTTGTAAAAGTTAGAAAAAATAATTTATTTTTGCTCACATGAGTGTTAAATTTCTTTCTTGAACTAACAAAGGAAGCATTAAATTGGGTGGAATAAGAAGAGGAATGATGAATTATTTGGCTATATTAAAATCATTAAAGAATAAAATTTGTTCTGGCACAATTACTATGTATTTTATAGCTCATTTAACTAACTGCTCATTATCCCATGAAATGGAGAAGCATCTTGGTGTGCAATTCCATCTGGCTGACTAAAGGTCACTGAAGACTCCTTATAAAGCCTAGTGAAACTGATTGTTTACTAACAGAAAAATGCTTACACCTCAAGTTCTCTTTATATATAAAGTATCAATTGTCACAATTTTTGACAAATTTAGTGAAGTCATATTTAAAAAACAAAATCCTTTACGTGAATCAATTTTAGTCACAAGGCAGTTATTTCATTATTACTATTTTTAATATACAGTTAAGCATGTAAAAATTTTGAAATTTTCTGATTGTCTTACTTCTAGACCATGGCAGAGACTATATCATATTCATTTTTTAGCAAATACATGCTTGCAACTTAAGACATTATGGCATGCTTTAAATAAAATATTATTAAATCTTATGGTAATAATTTTTTAGGTTTCACATTCACATAATCAAAACATGATAGTTACATGATTTTATACAATTTACACTATATTTTATACAACCATTTTCAAGAGTTTTTATGGTGACTCTTCCTGGTAAGTCTCTCTTCATGTTGTAGCATCTTCTTGAATTTCCTTTGTTAACATCATTTTACAGAATAGTTCTCATATTTCCTCATCCTTTGACATCACAAGATACAGGGAAATGGCCAGATAGGTTATGATTCAAGATTATAAATCCAAACATTTATATTCCAAAAATATAGGAAACTAATTGGAGTTCAAAAATAAAACATTGGCATATAGAAAGAATAATTCATGAGAAGTAATGAGTCAGAATGTCTTGTATGAGAAAAAGGTAGGTAAGAAATGTAATACATTTTTTCATGAGCTCACCAAGAGAATTTGATGGTGAAAATGCCAGTCACATCATCAATTCTTTTTCTTTCTGCTTTTTTGAGTTGGAGTCTCACTCTGTCGCTCAGGCTGGAGTGCAGTGGCATGCTCATGGCCAACTCAGCATATATCTGCTGGGCTCCAGTGATCCTTCTACCTCAGCTTTCCAAGTAGCCGGAACTACAGGCGTGCGCTTACCATGCCTGGATAATTTTTTATTTATTGTAGAGACAATGTCTTGCCAAGTTGCACAGGCTGGTCTTGAACCTAGGATTCAGGCAATCCACTCGCTTTGGCTTCCCAAAGTGCTGGGATTACAGGGTGAGCCACCGAGCCCGACTTAATATTTTTCTTTTGACAACAAGCACTATGCAAAGCTATGGCAGTAGGATGCTAAAGAAGCATGACAGGAGGAAGGAATTTTTCTTTCTAGTCTGGTGTGTTTTTCTAGATTGTTCCTGCACACAACTTCTCCAGAATCTAGCTCCTGTAGTGAAGATAACTTTTCCAGTACCCAGTTCCCATATAACATGGTGACTAGTAATACCCAGTGGTCAGTAGCTTTTTCATATTGGTGAGATATTTCATTATGAATGACTTTTTTTTTTTTTGACATGTTAAAAAGTAATTTTTCAGCAAGTTTTGCCATTATCCATGACATCACAGCAATTTCTCTGTCATTTAGTGATTTCAGCTGTCTGTTGATTCAACAAGGTCCAGATGTCAGCCTTGGGGTGGGGGACGGGAGGGCTTGGAGGTGGTGGGTGGGGTTCTTCCTTGTGTGCTCTGTCTCAGCCTTGGGAGTTATGGCTGTTCCTTTATAGTTACTATTCCAACATTCATTAGAGTTTTATTGAACTCTTACTGGTTAATCCTCTGCTAGCATTAATAATTCTGTATATTAGCTTTTCTCTGTTTGAATTTCAGTGTAGTTTTTCTCTCGTGATTGGATCCTGATTTACAGTGGGTATTATTTAACAAGAAGCCAGAGTAGTGTCATGCTATTACACACTTTAATTACTAGCTAGAGGAGTGTTGATCTATTGCATTTATCTCCTGTTATGAGGGGGACCCCAAAAAACCCAGAATTATCTTTTGGAGGGCAGGCCCCTTGTAGTCGACTCAGAATTTGTTCCTCTGGATCAAATAGTCAACCAAAGTTTTTATCTGGAAGTTTTGAGAAGTTTGCATCACAATGTGTAGAAGAATCATCTCGAGTTGTGGCTGGTAACTGGTTCTTCTACCATGACAACGCACCTGTCCACACTACACAGTACTCAGCAATTTTTTTTTTTTTTTTTACCAAAAACGGCATGACCCCCATGCCACACACTTCCTATTCACCTGCTCTTGCCTCAAGCGACTTTCTTTTTGTTTCCCCAGATGAAAAAATTCCTCAAAGAGAAATGTATTGCCGATGTGGAAGATGTGAAACAAAATTTATATTTCAATAAAAAAGATTTCCTATTAAATTCTTAATTGAGCTTCATATATTCTTGCATAAAATTGTAATAACAGATATAGAAGCTAACCTCTTTCTAAGAATTAAAACATGAAGAAGAAAATTTACAGGTTGGCCCAGGCCTAAAAATACATACCTGTGCTTTTGTTGTATTTATTATTTTCTATAAATATACACAAATAAGAGGTTTAAAACTAAAAATAATAATAATAAAGGTAACATAGTCTTAAATTCATCATGGAAATTAATACCTTTATTTTTAAATTTATACCTATTTTAGGATTGGCCGAAATCCAGATTTATGATTTCTTATAAAGTGGTAGTCCAAATTCAATCTTCAGAAAGAACACAGTGGGTCAGATTTCGAGAACAGAAGAGAAAGCAAACGAATTATTTAAAATTCCAAGAAAAAAATGTCTTATGCCAAGTCTAAAATATTTAATTTCTACTTGAATTAATTTTTAGCTAACAAAATCTGGCTTCCTACTTCTCAAAAAATAAACAAAAAGACTTAAAAAGACTGCTTAATTTTGTATGATCTTTAAAACAACATTTTGATGAGTTAAGTATAAAAGAATCAGAAACATATGGATAAATTCTCCTTAAAGTATTTATAGCTGTAAATAAAAGAGGAAACAAAACACTTGGCAAAATGTGCTTTGGGCTTGACACACAACTATTGTTTGAAAATTACTTAAGTTATTCACCATCAATGAACAGGGCTGGTTTCTCTTTCCAGAATTGTTTTGAATGTGGTAAAAAGTCTTGTGGAAATTAGTAGAACCCATAGAGGATATTCTTCGTTTCTTGTCTAAAGAGCTAAAATTTCAAATGACCACCAATACTTAATCATAATTATAACACATACTGGAAGAGAAATTATATTTTTTTATTATTTTGAACATTTGCTTTAGTAATCATTATCTAAAATAATGTTGTTGTAATAACTTTTGGAATATAAAAAGTATATCAACAACATTGAGGGTAAATGCTGATATTTCTTTAAGAGGAAAAAAATAAATTATTTTAATCTGGAGGAATAAGTCACATGACTGTCTGCTATTAAGTACTTTATACAATTTTATGGAGTCAAATATTTGCATTGTGTTAGTCTACAGTAGATTTATATTATAGCAAGTAATCATTATTTTATCAAATCTACTTACATTTGGATGTTTAAAGAATCTAGCACAGCATAGGGTTACAGAGTGGTAGATGCTTAAATATAAAAACTGTTAATTGAGATGGTTGATTTGGGGTACCAATTTTACTAAGTTAAGGGATAAAGAGATAACTGGTCAAGTATTATTTTTTCTAAATCACTGTATTAATGATTCTCAATGCTTCAGTGGGCACTGAGCCCACCCCTCTTCTGATGGGAAAGAAGCCCAAGTGATCTGGCATTTCATGAGAATGATTGGACTGCCCAGGTGTGTTCTGTGAGGATGTTTCTAGAAGGAATTGACAAGTGATTCAGTGGATTGAGTGGGGAAGATTCATCCTCAATTTGGGTGGTCACCATCCGTTTGGCTAGGGACCTGGATATTAAAAAAAGGGAAAAGAGTTATGCTACTGGCTCCTCTGGTTCTCCAGCTTGAAGATGGCCTATTCTGCGATTAGCCTCCATAACTGAGTGAGCCTATATCCCTAATTAGTTCCTTCTTATATATTTCTCTTTACATATGTAAAGACTTTCAAAAAATGGAATTTATTTATTTAAAAAATTGTGTGTTTATTCTTACATGTTTAAACTTCAGTCACCTTCAAAGTACTTTCTGTTCAATACAATACAAGTATCAAGATGCTCTTTTCATTGGCCCAAAACAGTTTCTGGGCTCATCAATTTTCATGTCTTTTAGTGCTTCTGCCACTTTTTGTTTTACCTCTTCCACGTTGGCAAAATGTTTTCCTTTGATGACTTTTTTTAACTGAGAAAAACAAACAAACAAATAAATAAACAATAAGTCACTCAGGGTAAGACCCAGTGAATAGGGAGGTGGGGCATGGGAGTCTTCTGTTTTTGGTCAAAAACTGCTGAACGCTTAGCATGGTGTAGGTAGGTGTGTTGTCATGGTGGAAGAACCAGTAACCTGTTTGCCACAAATCATAACACAACCTTCTCAAAACTTTCAGATAAGAACTTCAGTTGACTAATCTGGAGGAACAGATTCTGATGTACTATAAGGGTCCTGCCCTCCAAAAGATAATTCTGGGTTTAATGGGTCCCTGCTTGTACACACACACACACACACACACACACACACACACACACACGTATATATATGGTCAGACAATTAAGTTTGCAAACTCATCCTAAAATCATTACTGCTGAATATCACTACGGTCACCTTGAAGTACTCTCCATGGGAAGCTATGCATCGATGCCAGTGCCTAGTTCACCTGTCAAAGGAATTTTGGAACTCTTTTTCTGGAATGGTCATCAGAGCTATCTTCACAAGAATGTCAGAGTTTGAATTAGAGCAACAAACAAACATTAAATTTCTTCATTTCAAGAGTGAAGTGAAATCAGGGACATGTTAGTCCAAGTTTATTGGGATAATGTCATGAAGAAAATGGCAGTGTACTAATGGATTAAACATTTTTTTCTGAAGGGAGAGAAAGCATCACTGATGAAGAGAGGTCAGGATGGCCAGTAACAAGCAGAACTGACAAAAACATTACAAAAATTCATTAAATTGTGTATCAAAATTATTGACTAACTGTGAGATGCATAGCAGACCAAACAAATATTGATAGAGAAACAGGAAAATCTTAACTGAAAATCTTGGCATGAGAAAGATGTGTGCAAAATGGTCCTGAAGGAGCTCTTGCATTATGACAATGCACCAGTTCACACCACACTGTCAGTGAGGGAGTTTTTAGACAGTAAACAAGTATTGGAACACCCTCCCTACCCATCAATGATCTGACCTCCACTGACTTTTTTCTTTACTCAAAGATAAAAAAAATATATTGAAAGGAAGACATTTTTACAACATTCAGGACATCAAGGGTAATACAATGACAACTCTGATAGGATATCAAGGGTAATACAATGACAGTTCTGAGGGTCTCTCTAGAGAACCTTGACTAAAACATTAATGAAAGGTACATTTATATCTGCCTCAAAGTTTTTACTTTTTGATTCATATATTAAAAAATGTTACTTTTAGATTTCAGCAATATTTTTTCTAAGTTACTTGAACATATTCCATCACATACTGACTAAAAGGAAGTTTTTTAAAAAATATAGTCTGTTTGTATCACGAGTAATGCTTTTCACCAGACATTTTTAGTATGAAAAGAGGCATCCAATTCAACACAGAACTACTGCTATGGTAAGTTTCCCATATTTTTCCTTATCTGTTTAGGATTCAAGTGTCCAGGTTTTGATTGAAGGGGGTGATAACAATACCATAATTAATCCTTGAATACCTATTTTTGGCCATGCACTGTACTGCTTGCTTTATTTTTTTTCTTATTGGTGGTAATTATATTTTATAATTTCTTATTTCATGAAACAATTCTAATGTTGCCTTATACTGTAAAGATAGACTGACACAAATCATAAACATTGATAGACTTAACATTTTAATCAAAATTTAAAATGTTTCATGTTCAGTGGTTTCTTTCTAATTTTTTTGATGATCATACCACAGAGTTGTGTGTTTCCTATATAATCTGACACCAGTGCTTATGTCTCTATCTTCATAGACCTGCACTGTGATTCAGGAAACATGAATCAAAGGTTCTTTGTGCAAATTATTTTTCTGAAATGTAACATTTAAAAACAGCAATGAACAAATTATTGAGTAAAAATATGTGAATTCATAAACATCAAAGACACAATTGGTTTCAACTTCAGACTTTGTTGAGTCATGTTTCAAGAAAGATATAGTTTCCAAGTAATACGGTCTTAGTTGTGAATGATATGTTGCCTTTTATATAATAAAAAAAGTATGATGTTGGTAAAAGGGTACAAAGTTTCACTCATGCAGGACAAATAAATTCTAGAGATATAATATATAGCATGATGACTATAGTAAATAGTACTATAGTACATAACTGAAGTATGCTAAGAGAACAGATCTAACATTTCTCACCAGAAAAAACAAAAAAGTAACTAACTGAGGTAATCAATATGATAATTACTTTTGTGGTATTCATTTCATGATTTATACATATATAAAAACATCACATTGTATACCTTAAATACAGACAATTTTGATTTGTCAGTTATACCTCAACAAAACTGGAAAAATATATGATGCTTTAGACCCCTACACTGTGATTAATGTGTCTCAACAATCAATAATTGTATTAAATTAACATCTCAGAGTGTAATAGTTTATCACCATCCATTTGCTCATTCTCCAGGTGTAATTGAAAGTCAGTGAGTCCAATAATCTCAAGGCCTTTTAAAATTCTGTTTTTAAGCTCATACTGATGAACCAGCTATTGGAATTTTATAGTCTATTTTCCAAATAAATGGCTGAGTTGATTCTGTTTAGGGGATAATCCCCTTTATCTTTTACTTCAATCTTCTATTTGGTAAATGAGAGAAATAAAACAAACAAGGAATATAAACTAACATCCTCTAGCCATTTTAATATCAGATGTTGTGTTGTGCTAACTACGTAGAAGTTACCCAATGATATACTGTATTTTTGAGATATTCTGAGAGTGAGTGTCAAGTGTTCTCACCACTGAGGACTTAACTCTGACCTTTTTTTCCTTTTCTTGCCAAATTGATAACTAAGAGGTCTGGGGAGTCTCATCAGCTTTTTTTTTTTTTTAAATAACTCTGTATAATATGGCTTACTTTCCAACCTGACTCTGGAATAATATCACATAACAGATGAAGAAAATTGCCTCTTTGGGAAATTTGCATCTGTATAGAATCTCCTTCTCAAGGGTCACAGAGAAACTAACATTTGCCACCTAATCTCTCTCAGGGCTGCCACCCATGAGGCTTCATCTAGATATCAAGAAACTTGATTTCCTCAAAACTGCCTCTAGTTTTCAATGAAGCATTTCCTTTACTAATTTCAAAATCCCTTAGACAGAGCGTAACTCTTTCTACCAATTGCCAATCAGGACATCTTTGAATCCACCTGTGACCTTAAAGTCCCTGCTTGGAGATGCTCTGCCTTCCCAGGCTGAACTAATATATATTTCATTGGACTGATTTATGATTTTTGTAACTTCTCTCTTTCTAGACATATATAACCAAGCTGAAATTAAATACATCAGGCACTTGTTCTCAGGACTTCTTGAGATTGTGCTACAGGCCAGGTCACTCACATTAATTCAAAGTAAACCTTCTTAAATATTTTACAATTTTATGGCATCTTTTATCAGTATCACAAAAATGATAACCTTGAGGTAATATAAATGTTAATTAGCTAAATTTAGCCATTCTACATATGTATGTATACTTCAGAACATTATGTTGTATACAATAAATACACATATTTAAATCTATCAATAAAACTAAATGAATTTTAACATTCTAAAAAAGAGTTACCCAATAACTAATAAAAATTAGATAATATAATCTTTCATATCTTTCCTATTTTATCAATTTTAAGAATGTAGGATATGACTCAGTAGTTGTGACCTAAGTTGTTATGTTGAGCAGATTCAGTGAAGATAAAAATATTACATATATTTATATAAGACTCAGATAGGGATCTGGTAAAACTAAGTTTCCCAAGATAGAATTTGCAAGACCTAGATCTATGTCCCTGAAATCCCAGGATGCAGCAAAAAGACCAGCCAGGGCCAGCTGAGACCAGCTAAAACAAGAAGGAATCAAGACCCTAAATAGATCAGTAACAATCTAAGAAATTGACTATGTCATAAGAAAACTACCTACAAAAAAAGCCCTGGACCAGATGACTTTCCGGTAGAATTCTACAAAATATACAAGAAGGAAGTGATACCAATCCTATTGAAAGTATTCCAGGCAATTTAGAAAGATGGAACTCTCCCCAAATAATTTTATGAAGCTAAAATCACATTGATACCCAAGCCAGGTAAAGACACAACAAAGAAAGAGATCTACCGGTAAATATATTTGATGAAAATAGATACTAAAATTCTCAACAAGATCCTAGCAAACTGGATTCAACAAAACATCACAAAATTCCTCCATCATGACCAAGTAGGCTTCCTCCCTGGGATGCAAGGGTGGTTCAGCACTTGTAAGACAATAAATGTAATTAACTACATAAACAAATGTATAAATGAAAACCACTAGATTACATAATTAGATGCAGAAAAAGTTTTTGACAAAAATCTAGCACCACTTCCTGATAAAAAACTCTTGAACATCTAGACATAGGTGGAACATATCTCCAAATAGTAAGAGCCTTCTATGGGAAACCCACAGCCAGCATACTCTTAAACAGACAATAATTGGAACCATTTCTGCTGAAAACTGGAACAAGACAAGGATGACCATTCTCACCCATCCAATTGAACATATTTTTGGATTTCCTAGCTAGAGCAATCAGAGAAGAGATGGCGTTATGGTATCTAAATAGGAAAAGAGGAAGTCAAGTATTCTATTTTCAGATGACATGACTCTATGTGTTGAAAACCCAAGAGAATCTGCCAACAACCTCCTTGCACTGATAACGGACTTTGACAATGTATCAGGGTATAAAATAAATGTGTAAAAGACAATCACATCTCGATATACCGAAAATAAACAGAACCCCAAATAAAAAGCTCAATTATATTTACAATAGCCACAAAAAGTGAAATACCTTGACACCTTCCTAACCAGAGATGTAAAAGACCTTTACAATGAAAACTACAAAACACTGCTCAAAGAAATCAAAGATGACACAAACATGTGGAAGAATATTCCATGCTCATGGATTGGAAGAATGAACATTGTTAAGATGTTCATTTTACCTAAGGCAAGTTACATACTTAACCCAATACCCATCAAATTACGAGCAACATTCTCCTCAGACCTAAAAATATACAGAAATTTATGTGGAAACATAAAGGAACAAGAATAGCCGAAACAATCCTCAGCAAAAAAAGCAAAGCAGGAGGTATCACACTCCCAGACTGTAAATTTTATTATTACACCATAATATTCAAAACAGCCTGCTATCGAGACAAGAATAGGATTATAAGCCAAAGGAATAGAATTGAGATTCCAGAAGCAAAGCCTCAATTACTCAACCAACTCATCTTGGACAAAACTTCCACCAACCACTACTGGGGAAAGGAGAATCTATTCGGTAAATGGTGCTGGAAAAACTGGCTGACCACATGTAGAGGATTGAAACAGGACCCCTACCTATCCCCTTACACAAAAATTAACACTAATTAACATTAGATCATAGACCTAAATATAAAACAACTAACTGTATGAACCTTAGAAAATTCAGGAGAAACTTTTATGGAAAGTGGAACTGGCAACCAATTCCTGATCAAAACCCAAAGTGCCCAGGCCATAAGAGATAAGTTGGACAAGTGGGACCTCATTAAACTGACAAACTTCTGCAAAGCCAAAAACCACCAAGAGAGCAGGGAGACAGCCCACAGACTGGGAAAAATATTTGCCAACTCCATGTCTCACAAAGGCCTAACATCAAGAATCTACAAGGAACTCAAGCGTGCTGAAAAGGGAAAACAAACAGACAAAAAAAGCTACATTTCAAAGTGGGCAAAATATATGAATAGACTCTTCTCAAAAAGAAGACATACGAACATCCAACAGATACATGAACAAATGCTCAGCCTCACTAGTTATCGAGGAGATGCAAATTAAAACTACATTGAAATACAACTTAACTCCAGTCAGAAAGACTCAAAAAATAACAGATGCTGGAGAGGATGTGGCAAAAGCGTATAAATTCCTCACTGTTGGTGGGAGTGTAAACTAGTACCACCTCTGTGGAAATCAGAGTGGCGATTCCTAATAGTTCTTAAAGTCATCCTTCCACATGACCCGGCAATCCCCCTATCGAGAATATACATGGAAGAACTGAAATCATTCTATAAAAAAGATATCTGCACACGTGTGTTTATCGCAGCATTGTTCACAATAGCAAGAACATGGAACCAACTGTGCTGCCCATCAAAAGAACATTGGATTAAAAAATATGGTACCGATACACATTTTCTCAGTCAGAAATGAATCTTGAACAACTACCTTATTACTATAAGAAAAGGATTGACAGTAGCAGGAACTGCAGTGAGGGGCAGGGAAACGGGATTGACAACAGTTGATATCTGCCTGTGGTAGGGGGGTGCACAGTTCATCAAAAAGTGTATCTGCATGATGAATATCTGTATAAATCACCCTGAATTGTACCCTGCAATTTTAAAATAAAAATTAAAGGAGAGAAAAATAAAAAGAACATACAACATTTACACTTGGGTCCTGATGGTCTATTTTTCTAAGATAGAAACACTCAAAAACCATGGTTTTTGTTGGGGTAACATGGAATCTAGATAACAGTATAAACAGAGCTGATATCTGGAATCTTCTTATCCATGTACATAATATATTGCTCTATTTATTTAAGATTTTATTTATTTCATCAGAGCTATAAAGATTTTCTGATGCACATCATGATTATATTATGGTAAATTTAATCTAAGTATGTTATTTTGGTGTGCTAATGTAAAGAGGATTGTGTTTTTAATTCAAATCTACTTGTTATAGGCTGACAGGTAAGAAAGCATTGGCCTGAATTTAAACATAATTAAATTTTGAATCAAATTATACACACTTACTGTGTAAAGAGTGTTGGTAAGTATTTTGCTGTTAAATATAATTTTATATATATCTACACCTCCTGCATTCCATTTAGTATCACAGATGACTTTACAGATCTGTGGTAGTTATTTTTAAAAATTTGTTGATTTTTATTTATTTAAGGGTACAAGTTCAGACTGGTGAAAGCTAGACCCTGTGTGCCTATTATCTGAAGGGTGAACATTTTGCTGAGTAGGTAAATTTTCAGCAGGCACCAGCCTCCCATGTTTGGCAAGCTCCAATGTCTATTTTCCACTCCATATGTACAGGTGTACCCATTGTTCAGATTTCACTTATCAAGGAGAACATGTGGTATTTGGCTTTCTATTTCTAAGTATCCCTGTCGATTCTGTAGATGTGATACTGCTTTTTATTTTTTTTCTGAGTTGGAGGCTCACTCTGTCGCCCAGACTGGAGTGCAGTGGCCGCTCCCGGCCACCGCAGCCTCGACCTGCTGGGCTCCGGTGATCCTTCCACCTCAGCCT
>CAUYQG010102413.1:0-32340 GCA_963574415.1 Tarsius wallacei
AAGAACAAAATCATGCACTTTGCAGCAACCTGGATGGAATTGGAGTCTATAATACTGAGTGATCTTTCACAGAAACAAAGAACTGAGTATCACATGTTCTCACTCATAAGTGGACCTTGAACAACTACCATAATACTATAACAAAAAGATTGACAGTAGCAGGAAACTGTGGGGTGGGGGTGGGGATGGGATTGACAGTAGTCGAGATCTGCCTGGGGGGGCACACCTCATCAACAAGGGTACCTGCACAATGAATATTTGTATACCTAACCCTGAATTGTACCCCACAATTTAAAATAAAATAAAATAAAAATAAAAAATAAATTGTCATATCAAATTTTTAAAAAATCTGTTTAGAAGAAAGGACACTCTCTGCTCATGTTAGTGAATTTATGTCTGTTCTCAATATTCACAAAATGAGATATTATAATTCCATACAATATTTAAACAAATAATTGGAAGTCGTTTACTTAGTACACCAATAAGTGTGGCAACTGCACTTCCCTTCCGTGTTTATTCGCTGGTACCAAGATATGGAGTCATAAGTGAAATTAATGAAATATGCCAGCCTCAGAAAGACAAATACTGCAGGATCTTCTATACAGTGTCGAAAAGCTGAACTCATAGAAACAGAGAGTAAAATGTAGGTTTCCAGAGGCAAGGGGCAGAGGAGATTGGGGAGATATTGTTCAAAGGATACAGAATTTCAGTTAGACAGGAGGAATATATTAAGAGAACTGTTTTACATCATGGTGACTATAGCTAATAAAAAGCTAAGAGAATAATAGATAGCAAGTGTTCTCACCGCACAAAATAATGCTAATTATGTGAGGTAATACATCAGTTAAATAGTTTTGTGTGGCCATTACACATAGTTGATACAAATATTATAACATCATGTTGTGATACCAAAAATATATATAATATTTCCTTGAGAATTAAAAAAATAGAACTATGCTGTTAATGAATAACCAAAGGTAAACAAAGCACAAGCACTGACTAAAAGTCTTGCTTCATTTTTGCTGTTATAGCCTTTCAAAAATTCTTTTCTAAAATCTTACCTGCTACCTGATATATTTTTAAGCAAGAGACTGTCTTCATTTAACACGCTTTTTAAAAAAGTGTCACATGATGTGTATTAAAAATAAAAGGAAAATACAATTCCTTCTCTCTCAGGGTATGTAGACTACCAGGTAGAGTAGAGAATGAAAATGACATTTACGGTCCTATTTGATAATTGTTATAAAGTACTAAAATTGGAGCACTATGGGATAGTATAAAAGAAAAGGCACATGACTTAGATGGCGAACAGGAGTCTGCCAGGGGAAAATGTGGGGGAAATTTAGATCTTTTCAGGCAAAAGAATGAGGACAGGATGAGTTTCATTGTGGGAGTTTAATTTACAACAAATTGGAGAGGAAGGCAGACCCAGACTACCCAGGGCATTCCATTATTTATTAAGGAGTTTACATTTTATCCTAAGGGCTCTGGAGAATCACTGGGAAGCTTTTATTAGGCAAGTCACTCAGATCAGGTGTGTATTTTAGAACAATCACTTTATTACAGGATGGAGAATAGATTGGAAGAGGGAAAAAAATAAAGGTAGAGGCAGTTAGGAGGCTGTTGAAATTATTAGGGTCAGAATAATTATGATCTAAAGGAAGGAGGAGGAGGGGAGAAACAAAATGAAGGAACAAAACTACTTGCTGATTGAAAATTAGTGGACTTCCTACAGTCCAGGTTTGCCAGATTTAGCAAATAAAAACACAAGATGATCTCATTCATTTGAATTTTAAAGACAATCAGAAAATAATGTGTCAGTATAAACATTTATACAAAAAAATTGTTGTTTATCTAAAATTCAAATTTAACCGCATGTTCTGTATTTGGTCTGGCCATCATACTGCAGTGAAGCATTGGATACAGTTCCTGCATTTTGCAACATTCAGGAACCCTCTATATTGTAATGCAGTTATAGGTTTATGTTTCATTTACTACAACTCATAGTTTTACATCAGGAGTAACAGAAAAAGAAAATTTAAGACCAAAAAAGACTGAGGACTAAAAAAGTGAGTTGTCTAAAAATAAAATCAATTTGAATTTTAAAATTCCATGTATTTATTCTATTGTAATACCTCTGGCTTCCATTCAGACTTTTATGTAGGAGAGGAAAGAATCATTATAGTATTGATGACAATCAATTCCCCCATGCCAATGTTTTCTCTTCCCCAACCTTGTCAGGATTTGTTTTTTACTCATGGAGTTAAGTTAGTTACTGGGAGTTAATTTCTGAGATGATGCTATTCTTGAACTTCCATTAACTGGAAGAGCATGAGATATATCAATTGGGAAAGGAGACTTTATTTCTTATAAAGGGCTACAGCCTGCAAGATGGCCATTGTGACAGCACAGATAGCTAACCTCTGGCAGAGTCAAGAAGCAGGAACTTTGAAGGAGGGAGGGTGGAACAGGGATTTGTCCTGAATGAGTTGGTCAAGTATACATATCCATACACCCTTTGTAAACTGGCCAACACCAGATCATTTTTAGTGGTGTCTTATCAGAAGAAAGTTACCGAAATCAGTCTCTTGCCCAATCAAAGCTATAGTTATGACTTGTGGAACAGGGGTGTGGGGTCAGCAGTGGGCGAGTTGCAAGTGTTTTAATATTGCTTATTCTGAGGCTGATGTTGATTTAGTTGCTAGAGAAAAAGAAAAACCTTGCAGCAGTTAGAACATAGTTTATTCTTGAAGTAGAGGGGTGTGTGACTTAACTCCTTCCTGGCCTCAGATCTTGTTTATAAATTGGTATTTTATTGCCACAAAGAGTCTGTTTCATCAGTCTTATGATATCTAATTTAACATTAATGCTAGTCAGTTTTGTCTGAACTGTGAAAGGGTTGAGTAGAACTCGGCATGTTGGATGTCTTTTCCTGTCATGGCCAATAACTCGGTTTTTAAGGTTTCTCTGGGGTCCCTATAACCAAAAGGGGGTGAGTTTCAGTTATTTTAAGGGTTTAGGATATTTTTAGTTCTCACATCGCATGTGTGAACTCAATTTTTTAAAAATTAACAAGACATATTTTTAATGTAATCAGAACTTTAAGATATCTACCTGCTAAAGGTGGCTCAGAAATGTCAAAGAATTTGCCTGAAATCACAGAGCTAGACCTGTGATTTCAGGTAAGTTCAAAATAATAAGTGCTAATTTAGATAGGTTTGGTGTGCCACCATTCCAATTCCTTTGAAGAGAGCACCTCATCTAAAACTTTTCTCAAACCTCTCTGGTCTACGTATTGAATTTTATAAGTTGATCATTCTTAATAAGTAGCTCTGATGCTTCCTTCATATTTAGTTTGTGTTCTATGAATATTTATAAAATCTAACTTGAGCTCATCTTACTACAATTAAACTGGTTTTGCTCTCTGTCTATGCACAGAGACAAAGGAAACTCTCTCGCCTATGTAATTTTTGAAGTGTCTACGCTTTATGTCAACTGGACCAAAGCCTTGTTTCAAATTATTCAAAAAGACTCACAGAACGTTTTGATGCTTTAGCATTCACTAATAATCATTTCCATGTTACATCAGTTATTCTCCAAAGATCTTTTTTTTCTTAAGTGGTCCACTTTTCCTGGTAATCTTTGCCAGGTTTTTAATAATTAGATATAAATGACTGTGGTTTTTATGACATTTGCCAAGGAGTTAATTTTGCTCATTATTAATCATTTCATATGTTTCATGTCTTGCAATTGATGTTTATACTGAAACATTTCTTTGAACATTAAAAGCAGGATCATGTTTTGAATCACTTAGATGCTATCATTAGGACATGCTTAATTTTGCTGATTTCATTATTAAAACCACCAAAATGATGCATCCATTTTAAAGACTGGTTATCATTTCAAAGACTGATTAATATATAACAGACCCCTACCAAACATGTATGGATGCATGCATGCATTTACATACATACATACATACAACTCTGCATGTGTATTTGACATTTGCCTTCAACAAGAAAGCAATTTCCACAGCTTCTGAACTTGATAGATTTTGTTTCTGCACCCCTTCAGGCATTCATCACCTTTCAGCTTGTATTCTAGCTATTTATGCATATTTCCAACTCCCCTAAGGTTTTTACAGGTAGAGCTGTGCTTAATTCATCTTTATATGTCCCACAGTGCCTACACACAGCTTTGCATATTGTGAGTACTTGTTAAATGTTGTTAAATGAATGACAGAAGAAAGTAAATTTTGCTTATTTGACTCTTGAGTCTAGAAACTGTTAAAATCAAAACGCCGTAAATTTAGTCTTCAGAAAAGCTTTTTTTCCAACTTTTTTTCTTACTGATATAAATGTATATTAGATTATGAGAACTGCGTAAAAAACAGTGTAGAGGTGTATGTCTCAATCCATAGACAGAAAAGAGGCTATTGATTGGTGGAACCAGGCAGTTTATTGGTGGGACCAGGCAATCTGCACTACGGTTGTTTCTCTGAGCAACACACAGAGCAGTAAAGTGATTAAATGGCATTGTTGCTGCTAGAATGTTGAACAACAAGGTCAATTGAAATCAATGTCTGAATGTATGTTTCTTAAGATAATCTATTTATCTTGAAGACTGGACATTGCTACTTGCTTTTCTTATTGTGATTCTTCACTCACGGGTAAGTAATAGGAACCTAACCTCTCACCTCTGGCTTCAAATACAGCAAAACAATAATTAACAGATGGATCGAATCATTGGTTTGCTTTATTCATTCAACAAACATTTACTGAGTGTAAAGAGTAGTATCTGTGGAAGACTAATAATGATACATGCAATTTCAACAGAATTTTGTTTAAACATATTTATTACATATTGGTTAGTTGATTGCCAAAACCAGTGTGTGAGATCAGAACTAAAGTATTACCATTTGCTTTGTTAATGTGTAACAGGTACAATGATAACTCCCGTCTCAGAATGGAGACTGGAACTTGGGTCCTCTGATTTCGTATTTCATGGCCATTATTATATTTTCAGTCCTTTCTTATTATAATATGCTAACCTTTCATATGTTGTGAAAGGGAGGTGCAGGGAATATCTCTATGACTAATTCCTGCTAATTAAACACAGCTGACAGCAGACAAAGAGTCAGGGAAAAGGCATTTTAAGGAGACTTGTCTCACAGTCCAGCAGAATGTGAACACAATCTAATCAAGTTATTTATCATTAAATAATAATAATACTTCTATCTAATCCCTTAAATTTTGAATATGTGGCAGTTTGCAGGGCAAAGAATACAAAAGAAGCTCACACAGAACTTTTGCAGTGACCATTTCAGAACTATGCAGAGCTGGGAGTTACCCTGGCCCAAAAATGTGATCTGCTTCCTCTGTCTCTAGTATAATTAGTCATAGCTATTATCTTTTTTTTGTTTTTTTTTTGAGTTGGAGTCTCACTCTGTCACCCAGACTGAAGTGCAGTGGCCGCTCCCGGCCACTGCAGCCTCTACCTGCTGGGCTCCGGTGATCCTTCCACCTCAGCCTTCTGAGTAGCCGGAATTACAGGCATGCACTACCACACCCGGCTCATTTTTGATTTATTGTAGAGGTCTCGCCAAGTTGCCCAGGTGGGTCTCAAACCCGCGGGCTCAGGCAATCCACTCACCTCAGCCTCCCAAAGCGCGGGATTACAGGCTGAGCCACCAAGCCCGGCTATAGCTATTATCTTAATTCTTTTATCCTGATTCTATGCTAAAGAAAGAGTTGTACAGATCGTTGTGTTCCCCCATGCTAGACCAAACATCCTGTCCTCTTTTCAGTAAGTTTCTAAATGGACACCTTGAATATAACTCGATTTTTCACACCTCTTGCCTACAGGGAAACTTCGCCCCAAGTATATGTGGTTCCAGTGGCAGTGATGGTTCCCATTGGAAATTACCAGGCTGGCATTACAGTTTACACTTCAATGTCACGACCTTCGTAAGGTGAGTCAAATTCCAGGTGACATTCATTCTAGCCATGGAAGAAAACACATTTCTTTATGTTTTCGACTCATTCATTCAGTCTTTGAGAAAGCCAGCTAGCTGGCCTGATGCAAAAACACCATTTCTTGTGCCCTACTTTGAACTTCTAATTCTTCTCTCTGTAAAAATATTCCAATGTAAATATTTCTACCAGTGGGAATCATGTTCTTCTGATTATATTATGACTTTATAAAATCTTTTTTTTTCCAGAAACACTGGGTTATTTTCCATAATCACATTAATTAACAACATATCCTAGTAAAAGATAATAAACCAGGTCTACAACACCTTCAGTAAAACCTGTGGGACCAGATATGTTTAAGATGTTAGAATGTTTCAGATTTTAGAAAAGCAACTTAGTACATATTTCAGATGTTGTATCTTAGAGGAGTCTGAGCTGCGACCAATCTGTTATTAAATTAATTAATTATTTTAATGGACACAAGTTACATATATCCTGTCTCTGTTGTTTTGAAATACGCATATATTGTAGAATGACTAAATTGAGCTAATTAACGTATACTTTGCCTCACACATACTTACAGTTTCTTTTTTTTTTGGTGAGAACACTTAAAATATACTCAGCAATTTTGAAGAGTAAAGAAAAACATCACATGATCTCATTTATATGTGGAATGTACAAAATTTGAACTCGTAGAAGTAGAGAGGATAATGATTGTCACCCAGGGACCGGGGGAGCTGGTTCGGGAGTTGTTTGTCAAAGCATACAGCATTTCAGGTAGGGAGGAGGAATTCGTTCTAGAGATCTATTGTAAACATGGTGACCAAAGTTAATAGTCTGGACTTTTAATGAGAACCAAAGAGCATTTAGTTAGAGCTCACTGCATTTTCACAAAAATCTTATTAATTAGGCTCTTTTGCTGTCTACATATAAATAAGGAGGAATCCAGTTTTTAAGAACATTTTAGGAACCTGCCCAAAGTCACACAGTCAGTTGCTGAGGACTTAGTAAAAATCATTGTCCTTGCCCTTAAACACTATACTAGCTCTAAAAGACAAATGGGAAAATAAGTACGTGTTCAATCTTTTTACTCGCTCCTCATTTTGTGCACTTAGAAGTGGTTAAAAATATAGACTATGAAGTCCAACAACTCGACTTGAAAGCTATCTCAGAAAATTTAGGTAAGATACTTCAAACTCCCCAATGGCTAATTAATGAAATAGCAGGCTAGCGGCTCCTATATTGTTAATACTGCAAAATGAGGTAATGTTATGTGATCCTTCCCTCTCTCACATCGCCCCAGCCTCTGGTAACCACCATTCTACTCTACTTTTATGTGATCAATTTTTTTCTAGAGTACACATATGTGTAATATGACATATGTCTTTCGGTCTCTGGCTTATTTTCTTCTTGAAATGCTTTTTTTACTTGACGACATGACACTTTATATATATATATATTTTTGCTTTTTTCTCCATCCCGAATAGCTCTTCCTTCTTTTCACAATTTTTGTTTTTTGCTCTGTTGCCTACAGCTGAGTAATTGGTTCTACAATTTGTTCTAATGGACTACAGCTGAGTCATTGGCCCTACAAATCACCTAGGTTCTGAGATGGAAAGACTCAGAACTGTCACTGACTTCTTTATTCCTCTTTTATCTCACAGCTCGTATATCAACATGAGTAGGTGGCTTATAGCTCAAAAAAAATCCTTCTTCTACCACCGCTAGATCATTGACTGAGTTCCGGCCCGAAGTATTTACCTGGATAAACAAAAGAGCTTCCTGACAAGGCCCCCGGCTTTTTTTCTTGCTCCATTTCTTTACAGATTAGTCTCGGGATAATGTAGAACAGCTAGGGAGGGACTTCAAAAATTTGTCTGATCATGCCATTTCTCTGCTGAAAAATTCAGTAAACTATGTACTCATTAAGGCCTATATGACTGGCTCTGAGTGGGTACTCCAGTTCAATAGTCCCTTTCATCTCTGCTCCCTCCTCTCGACACATTGTTTTCCTTACTGGTCCTCAAATACACCAAATATGCTCCCGCCTCAGGGATTTCCATCTTCCTGTTTACTCTGTGAATGAGGTCTTCAACTACCTGGGCCCATACCTGTTTTTGCAGGGTCCACGAGATAAAAATGGTCTTAAAAATTTTTAAATAGTTTAAAAAAAATAAAGAATCGTATTTCATGATACGTGACAATGATACAGAATTCTAATTTCAGTGTCCATAAATAAAGTTTTCTTCTCATTTGTTTACATATGACTCTTTTTTGGACTATAAATAGTACAGGTGAGTAGTTACAACAGAGACTTTATGGCTCACAAAGTCTAAATATTTACTGTTTGGATATTTATGGAAAAGGTTTGCTGGCTCCTTGGGCTACCACAGTTCTCAAAGTGTGCCCTTTGGCATCAGCATCCCCTGGAACTTGAAGATTCTTGGACTTCACCAAATACCTGCTAAATCAGAAAAGCTGGGGTAGGTAGGGCCCAGCAATCTGCACTTTATCAAGACTTCCTGGGGATTCTAATACACACTAACATTTGAGAACCACTGTTAGACTATTTGAATTTTAATCTCTTACCATTCTGGTAATCCATCTCCTTGGTAAATTCTTTCTTAACTATGCTTTATGTTTCTTTCATATCATATATCACTATGCAACATAACAATAACTATACATTTGCTATTTTATTTACTGTCTCTTCCTCACTAGAATACAAACCATGGACTTTGTCTTGTTCACTATTGAATTCCTATGCATAGAACAGTCCCTGACAGAAAGAAGGCCCTAAGTATTTGTTGATAAATGAATATATAAATACATATTTAAATGTTGTATTTCTAAAAGTTAATGTTGTTTTTAATAACTACCGCCCATCTCCAAGTGTGAAGATTTGCCTTCCCCTATTCTGCCACGGGGAAAAAGGAAAATTATTTTCCTGATTTTGAACTTTGTTAATAACTGATACACTTTTGTAGCCAGAAAAAAAATATATATATATATATATATGTCTTGTGTCTTATATGGTTAGACTGGGAGTTCGGGAATTTGGGTTGTAATGCTAGGGCATAACCAAAAGGATCACAGACTGAGACTCTCCAGTGGACTTTATTGCTTGGATATGTGATTGAAATAGTTATTATTTTTAGAATGCTTAAGTAATGCTTTAGGATTGCTTATAAACAGATTGTCTAAATATTTGTTTTGTACAAATGAATATATCATACATATACGCACATAAAGCGAGGTGTTGTTTTAATCTCAAAATAATTCTAAAGAAAAACCTTATGGATTTCGCCAACACCATCTGTTAGTCAGTCATTGACTCTAAATTCTTGTCTTCCTAAACCAACTTTCTGATCAAGCATTGAACATTGGAATAGTGTGAAATTGACTTGTACATCGTTACTTCTATCCTCAAGGTGACCTGAGTTTTTTCTTTCATCCCTTCTGGACAGTGATCTGGTAATTGTTCTCTTGGTCATTAATAGTAACTATTTTGTTTTCACTCCTTACTCTATTTTAACACATATTCACATCTGGGCACTGGTGTTATCTCACAAGATTCTGCTTGATTCAGATCCCTCATCCTCATCCCCACTCTTGGTTAACCTTTCATTTTCAATTTAGATCCCCAACCCAGAATTTTCAAACATTCTTACTTTACTTTTTTCATGAAAATCTATACTTGAATATACACCACTGTGTAGTTCTGCACTGTGATGATAGATAAGAAAAACTAAGACCTTTCTTTCATAAAATGTGTACATACTTTACTTCCTTCTGGTTCCTGCCTTAATTGTAATCAGCATCATTATTTCTTAGATTCCTCTAGAGAGTTTCATATTTCACTCTGGTTAAGCCGTTCTCCACGCTGGGCCATACAAATCTTTCTGAAGTACAAATCTGATTATGCCAATTTTTGTGCTGAAAACCACCTACCAATGACTCCTGGCTAACCTCAGATAAGGTTTAAAGTTCCTAATCTGACCAGGAAAAAAAAACTCTCAGTAATGAGTTTGCCTTTCTATCCTGGCTTGTTAATACCTTTCCCCCCACCACCACCACCGAAAACTAATCCCAAATCTTTCACTGGAGCTATGTGTTGTCCAGTTTTATTTCTAGAACTTAATATACCACGGTACCTGAAGCAGGGTAGGTCCTTAACAGTTATCTAAAGAGGGGATGAATAAATAAATGAACATATAAGAAATGAGAAATAAGCCGGGGTCGGTGGCTCAGCCTGTAATCCCGCGCCTTAGGAGGCTGAGATGAGTGGATTGCCTGAGCCCTCGGGTTCGAGACTGCCTGGGCAACTTGGCGAGACCTCATCTCTACAATAAATCAAAAATTAGCCAGGTGTGGTAGCGCGCACCTGTAGTTCCAGCTACTTGGAAGGCCGAGGCAGAAGGATCGCCGGAGCCCAGCAGGTCGAGGCTGCGGTGGCCGGGAGCGGCCACTGCACTCCAGTCTGGGTGACGGAGTGAGACTCCAACTCAAAAAAAAAAAAAAAGAAATGAGAAATAATAGAAATTGATATTATATATATATTAAAAGTAAGTTTAAAATAAGTTCAAAATAAGTTTATCATTGAATAGATTGACTTTGTATTACTTCGCTACCTTCTATTTTACTGAATAAATATTTAGTTAATGATTTCTAACTTCTCTGTGCTGGGATTGTGACTTGGAGGGTGGGTATTAGCTATTTTCTCCCTAAACCTTGTTCTCTATCTGCTCAGATTTATGTGTCACGTTTCAGCACCATTATCTTGCAACTTAATCTGACCCTATCTCTGACCCTGCAATGACTAATACTAAATATGACTAATTGTTGGTTTGGATTATTTTTATAGGCCAATATGGCTTCTTCCTCATTTAAATGAGAAAGATAAATATTTTTAGGAAAAGGAAATGTAGTTGAGAGATTTTTCTTTTTTATTCACTAAGAAGAAAAATACTACACGTTTAAAATGTTTTTAAAAATGTCATCCAGATAAATATAACACAATGCATTTTATTATTATAGTTTTTTATTACTAAAGTTTTTAAGAATCCATTTCAGCATTTAACACAACTCTATTGGAATCATAATTTGCTTTGCCTGTATAAATACAACAATACCATTTCTAGTCTAGTCTATTGTTTTACATTTGAGAATACCCTTAGATCAGTTCTTATTATAGGAAGGCTGGCTGCATGATGGGACTCTGGTTTCTGATTCAGTAAGTTACTCCACTTTACAATATGGTCGCATAAATAACTTATAGAAATGAAAAGCAAAATTGAAATGGTTATAATTGCTTGTTGGGGAAAAAGCACACTCTTCAGTGGTCACTCTCTCTAATTTTCCCATCGTGTTTCTCAGTCGCCTGCTAGGTAATATAGTACAGGCAAAAAGTTTTACACTCAGTATTCAAACTTCGATGTCTCAGTATTTCAGTGTGCTGATATTGTGATCTTTTGATTTTTTAAAAAATATTAAGACCTTCCCGATTGGACACGGCACTTCAGAAAGTGAAACATTTGAAATTTTAGGAACAAGAAAAATATTTGCCTTAATTTAAGCAAAGTTAAAGTAGCAAAAGTGTTACTGGGAAGAAGAGGAATGCTGGAATAATAGGGTGGAAATATGGCTCATCTATAGCGTCATTATAGTTTAACCTTGTATTACTATAGCTTAGTGAACTAGCAGATGGACGCAAGATATTTGGGGTTTATTTTTGACACTGTCATAACCCCCAAATTTCTATGGAAAAGTAGTTAAGAGTCACAGTCACAATCAGTTAACTCAACACATGATGCTATCTGCCTATCTCACAGTAGTGGTGGGAAAACTAATTAAAATGGCCACAGGGAACTTCTAAATACAGTAGGTAGCCGCATGGAGCAAAAGTTTTTTAAAAAAATAACATTTAGTAAAGCAACAGGAGTTATTGGGCATCTGGCATTTAATGCTTTTAATGTTTTTCATGAACCCCTCCTCCCTCCCCCTTTTTAAATTATTGAACTTTCACATTATTGGTGAATGTGATAATGTCACTTTTTATGGTAAATGGATAAACTTATTAAACACTCTGCCATCAGCTTTACTAAATAGCAGGTTTAAGCCATGATTTAAATTACTCTTATAATGTAATTTTTTAAAGTCTAGTATTAAAAAAAAAAAAACGCCGCTTCCACAGATGTTTGAGTTGAAAGCTTCCACTTATCAATCTCACTCTAATTGCAACCAAATTAATACTATTTACTTTGATTTATGGGCAAAATGCTAATTGTGACTTGGCTGCCCTTCTGGGAATTAGACAAAGCCCAGCAATGATGTTACTTTTTTAACCCGTCAAAACTGCAGCGGGGGTTGAAGGAGTTCCAGAACACGTTAGAGACAGGAGGTATCCATGAAGTGTCTCGGCTTTTACCACCCTAACCCTTTAAAACCTGATTTTTAAAAAATTTTGCTGGAAAACATGTACATTCCTGAATGTGATACATCCTTCAGACTTTGAATGTAGTTTCACTTCAGCATAGAACAGGGAGATAGATGCTTCTTTCTTTTCTTACATCGTCCCTTGTCCCCAATGTTCTCTTTTCTCACCTTTCACACGTCACCCGGCTAATAGCTATTTGTGTTTGATATATGATGAAAACATATACCTTCTAGGCATCCTCTTCTAATGAGCTGAAATTAATCTAGCAACAGAATTATTCCTGCAACAAAGGAGGTGTTGGCATCTATAATTAATAAGTGGACTTGAAGAGGAATCTGAGAGCCAAGAATCGGGGCTCAAGACCAGCCATCTCATGTCTAGCAAGAGTCTTCTTGGGTTGAATACCTTGAATTATCTCTGTTTTTCTGTACTAAGAAAGGAGACAACTTCCTCCGACTCACCTCAGTCTCATAAGTTGTTCCTCCATTTGTTTTTATAACTTTTAGTTCTCTCTACCATCTTTGTGTGTTCACATGTGTGATTCTCACACTAGATAATGAGCTTCTTAAGAGCAGAACTGTATCTTATTTTTCTTTGTCCTGAAAAAAAGCTTAACACTTGGTACATTCCCAGCAGACACTGGACAAAGAAATGAAAGAGAAAATTAATGAACACACTGTGGCAAAGCAGTATCATCACTCACGTTTTGATAGACGGATACTTGCCATAGTGTCTTTTCTTGTTTTAGTGGTGGTGTAGGGATAGCAAGGGTAATAAAACAGGGAGGTGGTGGTGGGGGGAAATATATACGTACACACACACACACACACACACACACATATATATATGTATATATGTGTATATATATACACTTTCTCTCTCTTTCTCTCACTGTCTCTTTCTGTCTCTCTCTCAGAGAGAGAAGTCAAGCCTGGACCAAGAAATCGAAATGAGACAATTTATTAATCAACTATGAATCTAAGCAATCAATTAACATGTAATAGGTTCTGTTATAGGGATTTTAGCATACGTTATCTCTTACTAATACCAGTATCATTTGGTAGAAAGAAAACCATTTTATGTTAAAACAATAATATAGTTGTTACTATGGTCATGGAGGGCCATCAGACCACTTTGTACAGTGCACGGATTGAGCTCAGATATGTTCCTTCAGTGTCATGAGAGATTACATTTATTTTATATAGAGAAATGTAGTAGAAAACAATTTTTTCCTGCTCTAAAGCCATAAATAACAAAAAAGATTAGAACGCGGTAACCTTGCATCTTAAAAAAATATGAACACCAAAATATATGCCGTTCCATTCTAATTAATAGGAAATAACTGGAGAAATATACTGCCCAATGCCCAGGGAGAAGTAAATTCTCCTCCAGCAGACTGTTGATGCATGTCCTCCAAAGTTAACTACTGTAGAATTGGTCAATAAAGCCAATCTTTTAAATAGAGAATTTCTAATTGCAGAGAAAGAATTTATTCCTTAGGACTGGATTATCGAACTCACTTATAATTAAAAGTAAATCCTACCAAGAAAACCTCACAAAGAATGGATAACTGCCCATTGGCTTTGTGGGATTTATCAGGTCAGAGGAATTCACACATATATGCTGGTCTTCCATGCCCTCATTTGAAAACAATTTGAAACAGGGACAAGTAAAAAAAATTTGATTAGAAGAAAATAAAATTCATATAAACCAGGTAAATTTACCATTCTATTATTTTTAGAATGTGACCTAAAATATTTGTATATACATGAGAGGTTATCACTGTGTTAACATTTTGAGAACTGATTTTAATCTTTCTGAACTAACAAATACTCTGGAGAGTAAAGCTTTACTTTTGAACAAAAGCACATATTGTTTTGAGTTTTGCTTTGCTTTGTTTAATTATGAGCTTATTGTTAGTTTATATTTTTGTTTTGTTTTATCTTGGCAGTTAAAGCTCATTGGTAAATCTTGGCAGCAAAAGCCAAGGTAAAAAATCATACACAAGCCAGGCTCGGTGGCTCAGCCTGTAATCCCGCGCCTTTGGGAGGCTGAGGTGAGTGGATTGCCTGAGCCCGTGGGTTCGAGACCCGCCTGGGCAACCAAGACCTCATCTCTACAATAAATCAAAAAATTAGCCGGGCGTGGTAGCGCGCACCTGTAGTTCCAGCTACTTGGAAGGCTGAGGCGGAAGGATTGCCGGAGCCCAGCAGGTCGAGGCTGGGCGACAGAGTGAGACTCCAACTCAAAAAAAAAAAAAAAAAAAAAAAATCATACACGTGTTTACATGACTTCAAGTAGCTCCATCTATCAGAACTATTTCAGAGCTATTTTAATGCCTCTAATACTGTCATTCAACACTTTTACTTTTCCAGATCACGTTTAAATGATTTCTTTTTGATTGCCTTCGAAGCAATAGAGATCATCAAATAACCTGGCAACAGAGAGAGAAAAAAAAAAAATCACAAATGCCTAACCATTTGTTCCCTTGGTTCAAACCAATAACCTGTTTTCTTACCCTTGGTAAGCAGTTTCAGAAGAAAATTTGCAAATCAAAGTTTTAAGCAAACACATAATCTCTCTCTCTCTCTCTCTCTCTCTCTCTCTCTCTCTCCAAACATTCAGAAAATATAGCAACCCTTTTAAGAAAAGATTTTTCTCTTCAGTATGTCCCATTTTAAAAATTATTTTTCTACGCTGATGTTTTCTATTCCTATCTTTAATCCTGTCTGTTGTATATACATTTTTTTCTGTGTATATTTTTTTTAAGAATATGGTCTCTGCTGTGCTTGTAACATCCTACCATGTGGCTCCCTGATTCCACGGCATTGGGATCTTTTCTCTCATATCTGCCACTGAAATTTATCTCCTAATTTAATGATTCTTTCTTAATAGCTCAATATTTATCATGGTTTGAAATATTTATCCAGACATAACTTTTTATAGACAGAAGTGAATTTTGAACCAGGTTATAAATCCCAATTCAAAATAAGTCATTAAATATGCTGCTACTAATTAGGGCTTTCATCTCTTTGTTAGGTTTAGAATTTAAATACCTAAGAAACAAAATATGAAATCAATTCCCAATTTTCTTCAATTCTGTTCACAAATAATTTCCATTGTGTGTTTTCTCATAAAAATCAGTAATTGCAGCCATTGGACCACTGACTGCTGTGATCATCCAAATTACCAGTCAGCCCTGCATGCGTCTGAACCCTCCTGCCAGGAGTGGGCGGTCCTTCTCTGTCACACTCTAATTTCCCATTGTGGCCCTTGTTGCTGTGTATTGTAATTGTCTTTTTACTTCTCGGTATCCCCGTTAGACTACATTTCCTCAAAAGAAGAAATTGCCCACCTGTAGTCAATCCCCCAGTCTCTAGTGCAGATGTTATAATATCTGTTTAATAAATATGTTTCAATAAAAAATCATGAATATCAATTAAATAGTCAATTAAGAAAATGTGTATTGAATCACATGAGCATGCCCTATTGTGTATTGGTACTGATAGTTTGCACTTAGATATCTGCGCCAACTACTATAGGGAAAAATACAGCTATCTTGAACTAATTACGCAAGAAACATTCTTCTTCCGGAATTGTGTGTGTATTTTAATGAACATTGACTCCCACTGCATGGGATTTTTCTTATCAAGATAGTTAATGGCAGAAAAAAATCATGTCAATAATGGTTTCTCTTTACAGGAGTAGTATGAGAACTAAGTATAATAATAAGTGTAAGAGTGTCTGATACACAATATCCTTTATTCAGTTGACAGTTTTTTTGTTTGTTGGCTTTCGTCTTAGATCAGTTATGCTACATAACAGAATATTTGAGGTTGGATAATGTATATAAAAGACAGAAATCTCTTTTCTCTTCGATTTGGGGGCTGGAAAGTCCAAGATTAAAGTGCTGGAATTTTTCAAGGGCCTTCTTTCTGTGCCCTCACGTGGCAGCAAAAGGACGGGCTAGCTGAAATCTGCATGAAATCTCGTTGGGTCTTAATCTCATTTATGAGGAAGGAGCCTTCATGGTTTAATCACCTCTTAAGAGCCTTGTTTTTTAATGCTGATGTTTTCGGGGGACACATTGAAACCATAGAAGTCTTTTAGATTCCATCGTTTGTGCACTTGTTTCTGTGTGTGTGTGTGTATGTGTGTGTGTGTATCTTTCACTGCCTTCAGATTTTTTAAAAAATAAAAAATAACTGGATAATTTTCTTTAATAAGAAACATCATTTTTTAGCCTTCCCTCTTCTATAAAATAAGCCATGACATTCACCTACCAAAATGTTTGCATTTGTTTTGTTTTGTTTTGTTTTGTATTTCTTTCTGAGACATGATCTCACTTTGTCAGCTAGGCTGGAGTGCTGTGGCATATTAATGGCTTACTGCAGCCTCAAAATCCTAGACTCCAGTGATTCTCCTGCCTCAGCCTCCTGAGTAGCTGGGACTCTATAGGTGTGCATGCCCAGCTAATTTTTGTGTAGAGATGAGGTCTCACTTTGTTGCCCTCTGGTCTTGAACTCCTGATCTCAAGCAATCCTCATGCCTCAGACTCCCAAAGTGCTGGCATTACGAGCATGAGCTACCATGCTTGGCTTCCACCAAAGTGTTTTTTAAGTAAAAGAGTTTTATTTTCAGTTTAGTCATTTTATTTGTTTTAAGTTCATATTTGGGTTGACTGAAAAGGTTTAAAGAGTAATGCTAATCAAACTCAGAGTACAAAAAAAGAAATATGTGCAACCTCCTGCCTCAGCTCGTCTCCTCTGGTGACAATTCTGTCCTCTTCTTGACCTCCCTAACCTCATGACAAGGAAAGTAGAAAATATCTCCCCATAAGTAAACCTTGACTTTGTTCCTAAATGGAGATAGGTTGGATTAATCAACCCATCACCACTAAACTTATTCTAGAAGCCATGATCTTGAAGATTCTGAAAGAATAACTTTTTTTATATACACCTAGATTTCCAACTATATCTATATCACCTATATTTATATATCTGTCTCCATATCTGCATCTATGTTTGTCTGTATGAGAAGGAAAAAAAAAAAAAAACCAAGCCATATAGGTATTCAAATATAATATACAAAAGGAAATCTACAAATAAATGTTTTTGACGTCAGGACTTTCCAATTCAATACAGGGGTGAGACCAGAAACGTTTTCATATCAGGTATAACCAGGGTCTGATATTTGGGGAAATGGGGCCAACCACATGAGTAGGGAGCCAGTTCTGTTGTGAATTTTAAGCTCTATTTTAAAGACCTCTCTGCCCTGAAATAGGTCCCACACTGATGCTTGAAACCCTATTAGACATCTTAAGACCTAAAGATTTTGGTCTGCGCATTTCCCTATTAGATTGAAATTGCTTTACAGGATGTAACACCATAGGAAGCACCCGCTAACACCTGATCAGGGATTGCTTTCCAATCTAGAAGACAACTAATTAAATGAGATAGGTCCCATGGGAAACTATATTGAGGATGGGGTGCCTATAAGTAGGAGTACTGACTGAGAAGGCAGGATGCTGAAGAAAATGTGGTCAAATTGAAATTTATCCAAGGGATATATGCGTTGGAAATCAACACTGTGTTTGTTTCCACTTACTAAGCCATCATTCTTAGCCAGGGATGCATATCAGAATCATCTCCTGAGAGGAGGGATGCTAAAATCATGTTCTATGCTCTAAAAATGATGAGGGTCATAAGTATCTGGTAGATAGACTGGGTCTGTGTGTTTCTTAACATCTCTCAAGTTAATTCTGCTATATACACCACTGGCATAAAAAACAAGCAAGTTAACCACCTTGGGCTCAATTTCATTCAACAAACATTCATTGAAAACTTACTACAAGGAAGGCACAATGTCTGAGTAATGTAAATATAGCAGATGGAGTTGACATGCATCTTATTTTCAAGAGGATGATAATCTACCAGAAAAAATAACTCATGAGCGTTAGAAATACAAGGCATAATCTTCTTAATATTATAAAATGCTACAAATAAAATGGAGAGTGGTAGATTATCTTTGAAGGGGACATTCAGGAAAAGCTTCCAGGAGTACACATTCAGGCCCCTTCCTAGTTTTCCCTACCATCTCTTGGTCCCTCACAAAGAAGACAGTTAGGCAGTCTACTTTATAGACTCGGTCTTTGTGTCCCCAAGCTATCTTAGGCTTAAGACAATATGTTGGCTCAGCACAACAAGAAGGGCAGTTAGAATCAGGCTTAACTTGTTTTTTTAGACCTTGTCCTAGGATTGGCTATCCAAGCATTTGATCCCAGGGTCTTGGTTCTCTACTATAGCTCTCACACCTACCTCCACACCAATGTGGTCATTTAGATGATTTACAGAGGGCAATTTGCTTGGTTCTGAAAGAATGCATACAATATCATCCTCATCCTTGAGGAACAGATCAACTACTGAGAATGGGATCTTGGTTTTAGGGACTGAGGCCATCCTGTCCTCTTGCTTCTGTCTCTTTATTTTAGGAATGAGCTGCTGTAGATTCAGCTCTGCCTCAGTCCAAGTTCTCCTGAAGTACTACTGCCTTCTTTACTTACATTCTCTAAGAATTGGCCACTTGTTCCTGAATTCTACAGGCTGAGTTATGTCCTGTTTGGCATGACCTATAACGACCTCCAAGTACCTTACACATAAATATCTCCTCGACACAAGGAATGAAGGGTAGGTGAATGAATTGAACAAGGACACTAGGAATAGGTAGAGAAGCTGGGAGCAGCATTTTAGTTTGCTATACAGCCAAAATTCTAGAAGGATGTCATTTTAAAGAAACAAATTTATCTCTGTATAAAAACTAGCAGACAGTGGAATGAAAGTATCCTCTCTTAATATCTTCCACTCCTAAGGGTTCCCTAAATCTCTTATCATACCACAATTGCATCTGTTCAGCCATCTAGCAAATATTCCATATTTGCAAGCATTTTGCAAGCAACTACCAGTGTTTAATCTTGGGATAATGCCTTCTTTATGTGCTAACCCCATGAGTATTTCAGAGAGCCTAAATGTGAATTAGTCCTTATAAAAAAGGAAATTTGGCTGCTTTGAATCATGTCTGTCTATAACTGAAATCATGATAACATTGAAACTCAAGGTTGTGCCTGTGCAATCAATGCCTGTAAGCATAACTTTGGCCACAAGGGTATTAAGAGGGAAAGTGTGTTAAAGATTTATCAGAAACTAGCATCATTAATGAAAAATAATTTTGAAAATTATTTCATATTTTGCCAGAGTAAGAATGATTATTCTGATGTACATAAAAAGTAAAAGAAAATAAACAATATAGAGTGGCTTAGATAGAAGTTTAAATATCTTAATTTAACTATCTACCGTCTAGTTTTGGTATCCCAATTTCATTATTGGTAAGAGGAAAAAATGATGCACATTTTACTGTACATTCCCTAAGGTATTAATAATACTCCCTTTTATTTGTTTATTAATTTACTATCTGAAAAGTATTTTTACAAACATTATCTCTACTGAGATTCAGAATAAAGTTTTAAAGTGGGCAGGAAATATTTCTTTTTTGGAGACCATTTTTAACTTTAGAGGTACTTGCTCCCAAGTACAGTTGGTCAGTGACAGGACCACTCACTCAAATAATGGTATTATGATTTCCAGTTCACTCCTTGTATCATTAAGGGTCCTTTTGCTTGTAATCATCAGAAATCCTGACTCAAACTGACTTGAAACAAAAATGAATTTATCACTTCATACACTTGAAAAGAGTATGAATAGATCTGGCTTTAGTTGCAGCTAAGGCTCAAACCAGTTCACTGAGATGCATGTCTCCGGGCCCTTTCCTCTGGGTGTGGGTTTAATCGTCAAGCTCTCCATTCATGTTGCCAATTAGCTGCAGCAATTCAGCCTCCTCAACTTGCACTAAGCATTCCAAAGACAGTGACAGTTTTTCTTTTTAGAAGCCCTAGCAAATCCTTCCTCTGAACTCCTTGCTCTGAAAGTACTACTTGCCCTACTCTCAACCAATCATTGTGACTTGTGAGATGGATATTCCAACTGGCTTAGGACAACACAGTAGTTGGGAAAAATTCTACCCCAACATAAGAATTAGAATGATGATTTCTCACAGGAAGCATGGGAAACTGCTTCCAGAAGGAGGAATAATTGATGTTGAGAAGCAAAACCCAACAATGTGAACTATAGCACTCTTCTCTCACCCAAGCCCTCACTCCTGGGGGTGGGGGATGCACACTGTTACTCATGGAGTGAAATCATGTGTGTAGATACGGACATAAGTTTTATAAGTGAAAAGCTCTGAGCAAACATTGATAATAGTCCTCCCTTTTTACATGTGGGGTTATGTTAATTCCCCCCGAGCTCTTCCGAACTATATGGATAACTGGGGTCTTTGACTCTAACTTGGCAGGCAACTTGCTTGCCTCTCAACAGGCAAGCAACTTGCTTTGATTCTAACTTGGCAGATACTTCCTCTAAACAGAGTTGATTGCAAATCTGTTTCATTATACCAATAAGGTGAGGAAATATTTGCAATACTTTTAACTGACAAAGTGTGTGAGGGCTGGGAGAAGATTATACTGCTTCCTGAAATTAAAACGCTCCTAATCTCACATAATTAAGTTAGGTTTCTTTCTTTTCTTTCTTCCTACCTATTTCTCTGTCTTTTTACTTTTTTTTTTTTAACCTTTCTTTCAATTTGAAGGTTTTTTAAGTGCTAGGTTCTATACTAAGAGCTAAGAAAACAAAGATGTGTAAATCAAATTACTACATTTAAGAGAAGACAGACAAGTACCTAAATGATTATAACTTAGTATGATAAATGCTACCAAAAAAATAAATATTTAGTGCCACGTGGACAGCTTATTTACTAGCTTCAATCATCCCTAACCAAAGAAGCTTTCCCAACTCTGAGTTAATGACCTCCTGTGTTCCTAAACAGCCCTGTTCATACTTCCATCTACCTCAGAATTTTAATTGTCTCTTTAATTCTTTGCAAACCATAGCCACTGCTTGCAACAGAACCAATTTGGTAGAATGTTAAGTATTATTTGTTGTCATAAAGGGTGTACTTTCTCCTACAATTGCTCATAGTGATGAGGGATTGTTTGTAACCAATCATACTGTTTCTTAGGAAGATGAAACTTTTGGGGACCACCAAAATAGTAGTCAGTAGTCTAGTGTCCATGCAAGAAATTTATGCCTACTAGTATGTGTAATCAGTGAGCAAATATCCCTGAGACACCACCCACCATATCCTCTTCCTCTACCCTTATAGACAGTATCAAAAATTCACTTCCAATACCTGAGTTATCTGACTGGAAAGTCAAACGTCAAGGCTAAAATTAAAGATGGACTTTGACAATTTCCCATCGCCTTTTTTCTTTGCTTTTGCATTTTGACACATAATAGGAAGGAGTTAGACAAGATAGTCTCTAATGTCCTATTGAAATCCAATAATTCCAAAACAGGTTTTAGAAAGATTTGAAGGTAGTGATTTAGGAAGGAGTGAATATTGATTATGATTCTAAATTGCACTGCTATGTTTGCACTCAAGTGCACTGTAAATCAAATTCACTGAAAAATCACTAAAGAAGGCATACGTTTTCCTGTTTTAGCCAAACATTTGATACACAGTTCTTTTCTGAAGAAATATTTTTAGGAAAGTAATACTCCTATACACAAGTCTGATAATGAAAGAATGACTATGTCTTAATTACATGGAAAAGACATTGCTTAGAAAAATGTATTTCTTCATGCTAATACAAATTCATGTTTATTGTATTAAAGGCTACACCCTATATCAGCTTAATGTATTTTTTTCATTGTTTAATGTGAAAGAACATTAATTTCTCAAATTCATTCTTTTTCAGTTTTGTAACCATCAAGATTTCTCGCTGAATTTGAGATTCATTTATGTGACCGTCTTAAGTCGAAGATGAACTAGTTATTTCCCAAACATCATGTTCTCTTGATTCTCAATCGGAACTTTTGTATATACTGTTCTTTCTGTGGGGAACATTTCATTGCTCCGCCTAACTGTCTGTTTAATTCCCTTCAACATATAACTTCATCTTAACTGCCACTTTTTCCAGGGATCTCCTTTCAAGTTTCTTTTACAGGTTACCTGTTAATAACCTTTTCTATCACCTTGCTTTTCTCTCAACATTTGCACTGTGATTGCCTATTTATTTATGTGCAGTCTACTGGGATTCATTCCTTGAGAGCAAACACAGTTTTTGTATCACAGACCTTAGCATAATACTTGGTACACAACAGGCATTCACTACATATTTGTCACATGCATATAAAAATTAAAACAAATTAACATAATTGATTCCATGCTAGTCAACTAACCAACTTCAAATATGATTGATTTTTCTTTTATTACTAGCTTATGACTGAAATCCTCTCTAGGAATTCTACATAAGTGACCAATGTTTCCCTTAATTTGTAGTTTAGAATGTGATGTGAGTATATACAATTATTTTTTCATAGTCCATGTCACATCTCTTTTTTCTTTAAAATAAACTGTGATTTGCACTTTTTCTTTTGTTTGGTGATTTCACTTTTCGGCCTGCTTTATTGTTAATTTTGTTCTCTAAATCTTGTGGACTTTCAAATCACAACACAAAATTAATGACAGCAACTAATGATTATTCACCACCATGAGGTGATTTTGTAGGCTCAGGAGAGGCCTACAAATGTATAAGATTGATGCTATGCCTTTTGGCCTTTAGCAAAAAATGTTATGTGATCACTTGTTGATGATTCGGTGTATCTAAAAGTTTTTTCTGAAGTAAATATAAAACTCCTGGAATATACTAAAACATTTATTTATAAGAGTTGTTATTTAATGCTTTGGGTTTGTTCATAAACATATTCTACCTATTACAAATTTTTATAAGTACCAAACAATTAAAATAGATAAAAATCCGTTCTCAAAAAATAAAAATCAGATGTTTCTGGTCCTTTCTGATAATAAACTACTATTGTCAAAATGTATCTCTTACTGTGAATGTTCATGAGTGGGATCTTAATAAAGTAATAATACCACTTAAGGCAAAACTATATTTTAGAACTGGACATCCCATGTTTAGTAAAAAAGCCTTCTTTCTGAAGAAAATTATTCAAAGAAAAAATGAGATATAAAGAAGGTCTGATAACTGAATAAACATGTTTCTAAAATAATAAGTTACATTAAAATGCTGTAAGAGTTTGTTTCTCTTTGGACCTAGTTATAAAAATTACTTAAAAAGACTTCTAAAATATGAGTTCATTAGCCATCATACTTTATTCCTTAATAATTGAATAACAAACACACACACTTATGGTAGCTATTCATTCATTCAACACTTTTTTTTTTTTAGTACCTCCTCTGTGTCAGACATGCTTCTGGGTGCTAGAGGTAGATCAGTGAGCAAAACTGACAAAACTATAATCTGACATATCTATTGGGTTGATGCATAAGTTTGTAGCTTTCCCCCTCTCCCCGTTTTAAACGGTCTTCATCAAAGTCTGATGGTCTTTCTGAATGTGGAGAACGTGTCAGGTCAAAGTGGCCCTCTTTGAAATAACAAAACCATTTTCCTGCCATATTTTCCCCAATAGCATTCTCCCCATACATACAAATATGTTTCAAGCTGCCTCTGCTGCCTTTACTCCTCTGTTAAACTCAAACGGAAGAATACGTTGGAAGTGTCAGTATTTTCCCATTTGACACTCCATCTTCTATAGACCACAAATAGCACTAACTTTCTTCAAACCTGCAAAATGTAAGATGTATTCACAAGCCCAACATTGTCACTCCAAATGACAAACGACAAACTAGACAAACTACCAATATCACAATGTTGCCATGCCAAAAACAAACTCTACAAACTTATGTGTTAACCTAATTACTTCTCCCCTGAAGTGCTGAACTCATGATTCAGAGATTATTTCTTTGAGTATGGATTTTTACAAAGAATTTATACATTAAAATAGTTTTTAAAAACTGAGAAATTTGTAATTTTTATTTTGAGAATACCAGATATAATATAAATATAATTAAAGTAGATTCTTGTTAAATGCTCTGGTAGTGTTTTGTGAAATCAATTAGTGCATTACACACTAAATTATTACATTTTGATTATATTTAACATATGACACAGAGCTTTCAAGGAAGTAAAGCAGTAACTAACATTAAATTTATTTTCTTATGCCCTTACAAATTATATTAAATGTTTAAAAAAATACTTAAATGGCTTACATTTAAGGCAGGTCTAAAAATATATTATAAAATCACTGCATAATAAATTTTTAAAATGTTAGCATTTGACAAAATATTAAATTTTTCTTTTACTTTAGAAAAGTATTTATATTAAATTTCATATGAAAACAGTCTGTTAACATGCTTTAATTCACTAAGGAATGACTAAGAACAGATTTTCTTTTTTCAATTTTTAAACTTTTTTTAAAGATGTGGGGTACAGTTTAGGGTTAGGTATACAAATGGTCATTATGCAGGTACCCTTGTTGAAGAGGTGTGTCCCCCCCACCCTCTGCTCCCCGGTAGTTTCCCACAACTACTAATCCCTTTCTTATAGTAGTAAGATAATCGTTCAAGGTCCGCTTATGAGCGAGAACATGTGGTACTCATTTCTGTGTTTCTGTGTATTATAGATTCTCAGTCCATCCAAGTTGCCATGAATTTCAAGGAACAGATGTTTCTAAAGCAGTATGTATAGAAATTGATAATGTAAAATGTCAACCATTAAAAAGCCACATGGAAGTACCTTGATATTCCAAAAAACACTTTAACTCAACAGTATTTTTTACTTTAGACATATGAGTACATGAACTATTGGTCTGTTTTGTCGTTGTTGTTTAACTGTAAAATAAAATATTATTAAATAATTTCTTCAATTTCCATTTTAGAGTGAAACTCCAATCTGATTCTAAAATAATATGCTTGAAATATTAGATATTTTTATTCAGAGTTTCTTTATAAGTCATTTCACATGCATGCTGGGCAGCCCATCTTTTTAAAGCGAGAGGAGATCACCAAATAAGTAGTTCATACCCCAGAGAGAACCAGCTTCAGAACCTATTCTGGAAATTGCATTTCTAGGATTTTTCCATTTTAATATGATTTCATTATTTTATTGGGACTAGAAATGCTAAGAACTCATAAGAATTTTTAAGTCAGCAGCAAGAAGGATCACAAGAAAGCAATCTTTCTTTCCAATTGTTTGTTTCCTACTCATGGTTTACTGGAGAAAGTCATCAACAGCTTATGTATATATTAGGCCGAGCTAGTTTCCATCAGACATTCACTAAAACTTGGTGATCTTTCCAACAATGCCCTTTGCATCATTCCTGTGTTTTAGATTACTTCCTGCAATAATCTAAATAACAAAATTTAAATGACAAAAACATGATGTTATATTTCTAGGAAAATCCACAAGTCTTACTCCAGTTTTATCTGAGACTGGATCTGAGGAAGTGTTATGGATTTCTTATTTAAAGTCTTGTATTGAGTCGGGCTCGGTGGCTCAGCCTGTAATCCCATGCTTTGGGAGGCTGAGGTGAGTGGATTGCCTGAGTCTGCGGGTTTGAGACCCGCCTGGCCAACTTGGCGAGACCTCATCTCTACAATAAATCAAAAAATTAGCCAGACGTGGTAGCTCGCGCCTGTAGTTCGGGCTACTCGGAAGGCTGAGGCGGAAGGATCATCGGAGCCCAACAGGTCGAGGCTGCAGTGGCCAGGAGCAGCCACTGCACTCCAGTCTGGGCGACGGAGTGAGACGCCAACTCAAAAAAATAAAAAAAGAGTGTAACTTGCCATTTTTCTCTGTCTCAGCAGTGACGTTGGGTGTTTTGTATTCAGTTCTGATGTGACCAGTTGGGCAAGAAACAGCCAAAGGACATGAATGGACATTAGCTTTGCCCTGACATTTCAGATTCTGCCATATAACTAGATGATTTCATGCGCATGTGTCTTGGGTGGGGGGCAGTGGAGAGAGAGAAAGAGACCATCCATATTCTCCAAGGAACAGAGATTATAATCGCTGTGTATGGAAAAATACCTTTCTTTCTCCCTTCAGTTGTTCTTCTAGTTATTCCAAGTCCAGATTTGAAGTATCAAATCTGATAGCCCCAACTCAAAGAAACATTTGCCGTTCTTAAAACATAGGCCTCATAACTCTTTTCATAGTATCATGTTCTTGTTGTCTCTGAGGTGTTACTGCTTTCTAAGCTGTAAATTATGCTTTTCAGTTTGCTTGTCCCAGTACATAATGGCATGAGTTAAAGAGAAGGGAATGAAGTGTGTCAGTACATCCCAGATGGAGGACTGGTCCTGCCACTCACAAATGTCCTTGTCCAAAAATCTGAAAGGGTGACTGCTCTAGTCCCAGTCTGATGTCAGTGATTCCATGTGAAAACTGCGATGTCGTCCAGCTGGTAGCTTCCTTGGTGAGGTAAGAGATGAGGCAGTGGAGGTAGGATAGAATTAATTTCGGAAACCTCCCTTTGGAAGAGTTTAAAGACCAATAATCATAGCTGCTAGGATTGTGCTAGAATTTTTATCTTACTAGACATTTATTTATTTATTTATTTGGAGTCAGAGCCTCCTACTCTGTCACCCAGACTGGAGTGCAGTGGCACGCTCATGGCCACCGTGGCTTGACCTGCTGGGCTCAGGCAATCCTTCCGCCTCAGCCTTCCAAGTAGCTGGAACTACAGATGCACACCACCACACCTAGCTGATTTTTAAAAATTTATTATAGAGATGAGGTCTCACCAAGTTGCCCAGGCTGGTCTTGATCCCACGGACTCGGCAATCCTCTCGATCTCCGCCTCACAAAGTGCTGGGATTACAGGTATGAGCCACCGTGCCCGGCTGACTAGACATTTATCTTACTAATTTATAGAACAGTGCTCAATAATGTTGGTCCTATTATTCTGCCAATCTTTCAGGCACGGAGAACAACACAGTTAGAAAGTACTCAGAAGACTGAGGTGGTAGGATCGCCGGAGCCCAGCAGGTCGAGGCTGTGGTGGCTGGGAGCGTGCCACTGCACTCCAGTCTGGGCGACAGAGTGAGATTCCAACTCAGAAAAAAAGAAAAAGAAAAAGAAAGTAGCAGAGCTACTTCTTAGGGTCCAGACCAGCTTGTCACCACCCTTCTTCCTCCAGCTTTGCATGTCCAAATCCTGACCCAAATGCTCACATAGGTGGCATAGGATTAAGTAGAGGGGTTTCCTTGATTTTCTAGGAAAAGTGTGAGCTGGGAAGGGAGGAGAAATCAGCTAACTGCTTCCGACTGTCCAGGCTGTGTTTCTTGAGTAGTAGGTGCTACTGGGGAGAAAGGACACCTTCTAAATGGGTGGCAGGCAGGTAGCAATAGCATAGAAATACCAGTGTCAACTGTGCTATGCTAGTAGGACATTTTGAAAATTGTTCTTTTTTGGGGGAGGTGGGAAGGAGGCTTCATATAATTCCCTGTATTCTGTTTGTGACTGGATTTCGTGGTGGTATGCTTGGTTGGTTGGTTGAGTTTTCTGGTAAGTAGGGAAATTTCCATTGAAGAAGGGATAGGTTTTTAGCAGAGGCAGACTTTGAGGAGAAAAGAAGGTAGCAGCTAGGTGGTTAGAGGGTGGGAGGTCATTAGAGCATTAGTGGAAACAGAAGAATGATCTCAGTTGAGGATTCAAGCATGGGATAGGTGGGCAGAGCGGTCAGACAGAAAGAGAACCAGAGAGATGAGACAGAAAGCTAATATGAATGAACACCTGGTAGAGCATTTAAATGCAGTGGCACAATTTGCTTCTCTATCTGATCATTCTAATGGAAGAGGATTATTTGTAGTAGTGGTATGTTGTTTCCTAAAAAAAAATGCTCAGGAGAAATTGGCTGTGACATCCAGGTGTCAAGGGATTTGACAGTGATGAAGAATGAAAGGTTGATCTGGAAATGGCAGTAGGAAGGAAGCAGCTGAGAATTCTGCAGAACATTTTTTTTTTTTTAACAGATTATTTATTTATTTTTTATTGTAGAGACAAGGTCTCGCCAAGTTGCCTGGGTTGGTCTTGAACCTGCGGGCTCAGGCAATCCACTTGCCTTGGCCTCCCAAAGTGCTGGGATTACAGGCTGAGCCACCAAGCCCGGCCAGAACAGTTTCATATATGAGACCTTGGGGTGTCTGTCCCTCCCTGTTCCCATTACTTCTTTCCCTGCTCTCGGGTTGATTTTTCAAGTCCTGGGAGTGAATGTGTACAAATCCCATCACATCTGAGCATTTCGGTCATCCTCTCGCAGGCCTTACTGAGTCTTGCTAATGTTTGGATATTCAGGAAATGAACATCCAAAGTTTACTCTCTCAAGCTTGCTGTAATGCAGGAAAAACATTCATCTTCTTCCTCCTAAAGACTATGTAAAGCCTTTTAGAACAAACAGAAGCTTAATCTTACCCCCTTGCCACATGCTAAATCATATGAAATTCTAGTGTACAAGTCCACCAAGAATGAAAAGAGGAACAAAACCAATCAAGACCTAACAAAACTCACTCAACAACAACAGAACCCTCAAAGTAGCAAGTTTTGTGTGAACTAGCAGAGAATATGCCTAATCCTGACCCAAACTAAGTGTTGTACAAGTTTGCATGAAGGCTTGCTTGGGTTTTAGGATCATCTTGACACCACTTACTGCATTTTATGGGTTTCTGGAAAGCTTAGAAACCCTTGGTAAGCTGGATATACTCTGAGTACACAGGAGAAACAGCAGATTTGGAGAGGCGGGGGCGTGCACTGACTTGGTGGGTCTGGGTCCACACATTGGCTGTGCCACTTACCATCTGGCGCCCTGGGGAAGACACACTCTGTCTTTGAACCTCAGTTGCCTTGTTTGCAAAATGGAGACAACACAGGGTTAGTCACTCAAGAAGATGCATATGGAAGTGTTTTGTAAACTACAAAGTGTGATGATGCCATGGTTATTATGGTCATTCCGTGTATGTGGTGGTAATTGGGGCCACAATTATATTTGGGACCAAAGCAGGGGGAAACCCAAATCACTAATAAATACATGTGGAACCAGAAAAGATGTTTATGACCACAGATTCCAACCTGTTTGATTTATAGACGAGGATTATGAGGCCCAGGGAAGGTGAGAAGCAGGCCCAAGATTGCATAGCTTCCTGGTGGCACCCAGAAGTCAGGGTGTGTCCCTGACCCTGGACTTGAGTGTTTCTGCTAGACCACAGCACTTCTAGTTTGTTCTGACCACAGTTAACCCTAGGGACATGGCTTTACCTTTCTGGCATCACAAGGATGATGAGTATAGGTTAGTGGGATTCAGTTGCTTTGGTCTCATAGCTACTTTGCCAGTCAGTCGTGGCTGGCTGTCTTTATAGCTTGCAACCTTGATACAGCTTAAAGACAGCTTGAAAGCAGCAGCCACTTGTCAGAGCTGGCCCCATGTGTTAACATTTCTGGCCTGGGTGAAGGACAGGAGTTTTTATTTTTATTTTTGAGATAAGGTCTCACTCTGTCGTCCAGACTGGAATACAGTGGCACAATCATAGTTTAATGTAGCCTCAAACTCCTAGGTTCAGTTCAAGCAATCCTTCTGCCTTAGCCTCCTGAGGAGCCGAGACTACAGGTGTGTGCCACCACGCCCGGCTGATTTTTCTTTTCTTTTCTTTTTTTTTTTTAAGTCAGTGTCTCACTCTGTTGCCCAGGCTGGAGTGCAGTGGCATGCTCACAGCAACCCCAGCATCAACCTGCTGGGCTCAGGCGACCCATCCACCTCAGCTTTCCAAGTAGCCAGAACTACAGGCGCATGCTACTATGCCCGGCTAATTTTTTTTTATTTACTGTAGAGTCAAGGTCTCGCCAAGTTGCCTGGACTGGTCTTGAACCCGAAGGCTCAGGCAATCCACTCACTTTGGCCTCTCAAAGTGCTAGGATTATAGGCTGAGCCAGGAGCCCGGCCAATTTTTCTATTTTTTGGAGAAATGGGATTTTACTTTGTTGCCCAGGCTGGTCTCAAACTCCTGGCCTCTAGCAACCCCGCCACCTCAACCTTCCAAAGTGCTGGAATTATAGGCATGAGCCACTGTGCTTGACTAGGAGTTTTTAAGATTAGAAAAGCTTGAAGGCATGGGCTGAAATTGCAGGGTCTGTTTCTGCAGAAAGTTTGACTGAAAAGTTACTCCCCTTAATAGTTACCATTCACACGTCTCATGCTCCTGCCATAGGTGCCTTCAGGTTTCTTCTCCCTAGCTGACTAGAAATAAAACTGTAGATAGGACCCCTGGCCTTCTGCTTTAAGATAAAGCTAGGCAAGTGCCTTGAAATGCCTTCTTCCCTCCTCAATGTCTAGATCCTCTCCCCTGTCCCTGAAGGTTAGTGCACCTCTTCTAGGCTAGGGCCAACTGCTCCACCCATTCCTTGTGCCGTTTTCTACTGGCCTTTCCTGCCTGTGCCAACTCAGGGCTGACACCTGTACACAGAGGACATGCTCAATTGGGCCCTGCCCCAGAGCCCCTTCCTGAGCCCTCCCTCACTAGTCTTCTCTTCATCACCCCTTCTTTGTCCTCCTTCTCCCCCTTTCTTCTCCTTCTCTAACTCCATGTGACCTGGCTTTTGCTTTTATTAACCCATTGACCTCCTGAGTGGCACACTGGGTTGCCTTTCCTCTGACTTTCATTTCCTGTTCTTTCTGCAGCACTTGATGCCATCTGCCCCCTTTCCCCCTTAAGTGTCTTTCTCTCCTCTCTTGTATTTTCATTCTGCAGCTTCCCTGTGTCTCCACTGGGTTTTCTTCTTCCTGTCAAGCCCAGGCTTTCCTCAGGGCTCTGTGATCAGCCTCTTGCCACTTACTTCCCTTCTTTGATTTAACCCAACTATTCCCAACTCCCACCTCTGCGCACAGGATGGCATCTTCAGTCTTGAGCTCTAGTTCCATATCCCTGACTGCTCTGAACCTGTTCCTGGTAGTGGTGCAGGTAACTCAGATTCAGCCTGTCTAGAAGGAAATGTTCAATCCTTTCCTGCATCCCCCCAGCCAGCTCTAAAATCTAGAGTCTTCTTTGACCTTTCCCCTCGCTTTTTTTTTTTGAATTGGGGGTCTCTGTCACCCAGGTTGGAGTGCAGTGGCACGATCATGGCTCACCGCAGCCTCGACCTCCTGGGCTCAGGCAGTCCTTCTGCCTCAGCCTCCCGAGTGGCTGGAACTACAGGTACACAGCAGCATGCCCAGAAATATGATTTTTTTTTTTTTTTTGTAGAGTTGGGGTCACATGATGTTTCCCAACCTGATCTCGGACTTCTGGGCTCAAGCAATCCTCCTGCCTCAGCCTCCCAAAGTGCTGGGATTACAGGTGTGAGCCACAACGCCTGGCCTCTACCGTCATTTTTTAATTGTCCAAAACACCCAGCAATGTGTGTTGCTCTCATTAAATACTGTAAATATAGCCTAGCAGACACTAGTAGACACTGAAGAAATAAAGAATGAGTCCTCTGGCCTTCCTTTACCTCCTCCCCGTGCTAAGGTGGAGGTGGTCAGATGAGCCATCTGGGTTGTGTCCTGTTCTTTCCTGGCTCCATCACACCAAATGGATTCTCATTTCTCTTCTAATCCCGTGGGATCATAACCCCTTTCCCAGCTTCAAAACAGTTCTTTTGAATACTTGCATGTGCTCCCTCTGTCTGTTTCTGTTCCATGTCAGCTCTTCAGGATTGAGCATGGCTACACACGCCCCAGCTACATACCTGGCTACACTGTATGTAACCTGGCTAATTAGAAAGCTTATTTCAGCCGGGCTCGGTGGCTCAGCCTGTAATCCCGCGCCTTTGGGAGGCTGAGGTGAGTGGATTGCCTGAGCCCGCGGGTTCGAGACCCGCCTGGGCAAGCGAGACCTCATCTCTACAATAAATCAAAAAATCAGCCG
>CAUYQG010102414.1:0-15587 GCA_963574415.1 Tarsius wallacei
CAATCTAATGTGCCACCAGAAGAAGTCAGCAAGGGCCTGGGCGAGGGTGAGGTCGGGGGCTCTTCACGGCCACCACTCTGGCTCCCCCCCACACTTAGGGTCCGAAGACAAGGCTGCTCCAAGGAACCGCTCACGGAGAGCTGACACGTCCATCCACAGGAAAGTCGTTAAGCTATTTCAGAATATCTTTACGGTGAGATATAATACAGTCGTTGGATAGCATTATAAAAGATTCCGGGCCATGTGTGGTGGCTCACACCTGTAATCCCAGCACTTTGGGAGGCCGAAGAGCGAGGATTGCTTGAGCCAGGAGTTTGAGACCAGCTTGGACAACATAGCAAGACCTTGTCTCATAAAAAAAATAAAAAAAATTAGCCAGGTGGGGTGGCATGCCTGTAGTCCCAGCTACTTGGGAAGCTGAAGTGGAAGGATCACCTAAGCCCAGGAGGTCGAGGCTGCAACATAGGAAAGGCTTAGAGTATCATGTTATGCAAAATATAAGTATAAAAAATACTGGAAAGGAAATAAGCCAAAATATTAACCACGGTTATATCTTGGGGTGGTATTTTGAGGAGCAGTTAGGGTACTGTTCTTTTCTATTTCATATCTTTTGTACTTTCCAGATTTTCTACACTGAAGGTGTCTTGCTTTTATGGAGAGGGAAATGTTTTACAATGAATCCATAAAGTTATTCATTTCTGATGGCCGAAAAGCAGTTTCAGAGGAAAGAAAAAAGGTGCCCTTCAGGCCTTGGCGGGGCTCTGGTAGGGCTGTGGGCAAGCCGGGAGTCTGACAGGCTCTGTGCCTGGTGGTGAGGCTGGCAAGGGACACAGCCCTCTGGTGCTGCCTGGCCTCCAAGCGCCACTGAGGTGAGGGTCATGGGGTCAGGAGATGGGCTGTAAGGTGGCCAGTGGCATTCCTCTTATGAGAACTCAGAGGGAGCACTTCCTCACAAGGGTTCCTGACAAGGTGGACTGGCTTGGGCATGACCAGTGGCTGGGGAAGGGGCCAGAAACCAACTTTGCCCACGAAGTCCAAGCAGGTGCCGAGGAAGGGCTATCTGGGCTTGCCTGAGGGGAAGCGCAAGCTGGCATGATCAGGAAGGCAAGCAGCGTGTATCGGATAGCTCCTTATTTTTTGTTACATCTCTCGGCAAACATTTGCTGAGTGTCTTCCTTATGTCCCACGCTGAACTCGCTTCTGGGGTGAACGGTGGCTTGGCCACTCCTGTAGCCACTTGAATCTAGGAAGAGTAACATCAGCTGCTTATTTTGCAATTGACAAGGCTTAGGAGTGTAAACAAAATATCCTAGAGGCTAGGCCTGAAGTTGTGTCGCTTCCTAGGATGGATTGGCAAAAATGGAGCTATGTGACCCGCGCTCCTTTTGTTCTGCTTTGTGGTTCACATAGCCAGCCACTGGTGTTCTGAGGAGGTGAGGGTGGGACACACAGTTCAAAAAGAGATAATGACTTAAGTGTGGCTGTTATTTGGGACTTTGGCGATGTGGCCGTCTTGCTAACTCATGTGGATTTATTGAACCCTCTTCTGTGCAAGGCTCTGAGTCAGGCACAGGGGTGCGTAGAGACGGGGCCTGCCTATAGGAGCTCAAACATTTCTTCTTATGGTAGTCCCCCTTATTCACAGTTTTGCTTCCCTTGTTTTCAGATGCCTGCAATCAACTTCAGTCCAAAAATATCATGAGAGAGGCTACATTCATATAACTTTTATGACAACATATTGTTATAATTGTTCTATTTTATTATTAGTTATGTGGTTAATCTCTTATTGTGCTTAATCTCGCAAATTACACTTTGTTATAGGTATATATGTATAGGAAAAAAGTAGGATATACAGGTTTTCATACTGTCTGTGGTTTCAAGTGTCCACTGGGGATCTTGGAATGTGTCCCTTTCGGATAAGGGAGAACAACTGTAGTATACGTAAAAATGAACACTTACTGGCTGTCTTCGGTGCGAGAACTATCCCACGTCTTTAATCTTATTACTTAATTTAAGCCCACTTTACAGGTAAGGAGACAAGACAACGAAGTTAGGTAGCTTGTCAAGTGTTGGATAAATAAAAAGTCCAGACGTCTCTGATTCTCTCTGGTTTTCACTGGGTCTCACCTGCCCACATGAGAAACTTAAAAAAAAAAATACTGTCACTCAAGTCCCAGATTCAAGATACTCTGATTTCACTGGTCTGGGGTGAAATCTGAGCACTGAGGGCTGACAAAGCTTCCTAGAGAGTTCCATGAGAAACCAGGGCCAAGCCCCTTGTTGACTATGGTGTGCTCAAGGACAGTTCTTGGAAGGGAGATACAAAATTTGAGAAAGAAAAACATTTCCTGAATACACACCAGTTGACAACAGAGAAAAGGCAAACCAGAAGGAGGCTGGAGTCAGAAGTGACCAATCTGCCATTTCATTTTGAAATCGTAGAAATCAAGGTGTGAGTTTAATAAGAACATTTCTAGTGAACCAGCAATCAACGCTGATTAAAATAAGTAAAGACTTGCTTGGTATTTCTTCAGGTAGATCATATGGAACAGAGGTAGTTCTAATAGATTCTTTCCATTTTTCCCAGGAGAAGTAAGAACGTACAGATGGAACATCCCTGAAAGATCTGGCCCAGGGCCCTCCGACCCCAACTGTATTCCGTGGGTCTACTACTCAACAGTAAACTTTGTGAAGGTAAGGGGGAGAGAACAAGCCCAAGGCTTAACGGAGTCTGTCTGTGAGTTGACTGTTCAAGTACTCACAACTCAGTTGGGTACGTGTGAAGGCGTGAAGTTATTTAGACCAGAGTCTTATATGTGACCCACTGGCTCAATCCAGCCATGCTGGATTTACGCTCACATTGTCTATGGTTGATTGAGTGTTTGCAGCAAAGGCAGAAGATAGTCTGGCCCACAAAGTCAAAAATATTTGTCATCTGGTGTTTTACAAAAAAAAAAAAAAAGTTTGCTGACCCTTGATTTAAGGTACCAGGGATGAAAACAAAACCTCAATGTTTCAACTACCAGACTGAGAACTTACAAGGTAGTCTGAAGCAAAATAAGACATGTAAACAGATAATACTAAAGTAAAAGTACCTTAGAACACAATTTATTCATGGTTTTGGATGAGTGCAATCTATTTGTTTTAAAGGCATTATCAGGGCTCAGGAAAAGAAAGTACACTCCAAACATAGTGACTGAAACGACAAAACTATTTGAATGACAAATAGTTTAATTTTGAAATATAAGGCAAAGATGCAGCACTGAATTTTAGTCAGATGCGTGTATGTAAAAGAACTACAGTCTTTAATTGTATGTCATAAACCAAAGTCCAAACTAATGTCATATCTGATATAAAATGTATTGGCCATTATAGAAAAAAATACAGGATTATCTTAACCTTCCTCTTAGCTACTAGATGGCTTGTATTAATCTCCTGGACAGTACTAGGGTTTAGGAGATAGTCATACAAAGCACTTGAATAGAGAAGTTTACATACTAGATGTACGGGAAACCCATATTTATTTATTTATTCTCTTATGGATCCCAAAAAATATTTATTGAGCTCTTGTGATCTGCAAATAACTACAAATACTATGAGGAATGCAAATACCCTTGTCTTGAAGAAACTTACAACTTTTCAGGGAAAATAATCAATGTACATTCATCACTGTAATATAACCTCTGAATTTGGAGAATTCCATAAGAGTGTTGGGCTAGCCCAGGCACTGGGTGGGGGTGGGGGGGCCTTTGGAAAGAGAATCTGGGAAGAAGGAGCCTCATGGGCAAGGCTGAAAATAGGGAAGCAGAGGGTGTACTTGGGATAGGGTGAGTCCCGTTTGGCTGTCATACAGAATCCAGGAGGAAAGCAAGAGGCAGCCTAAGCCAGAAAAGATCACTAGGGGAGGACATGGAGGGTGCACGGACCTGCCGAGGATCTGCACTTGATTCTGCAGGCTGCAGAAAATCACTGAAGACTCCTAGATGTGGGAGGGGTGCGATTAATCTGATAAGGGCCAGCAGGATGGGCTGGAGGTGGGTAAGCCAAAACCCAGAGAGGAACCAATTTCCAGTCCAGGGTGAGGCATGAAGACCCTACAATAGGACGGTGGCAGGTGGGACGGAATATTATTAAGTTACTCAGCGGCTCTCTAATTCAGTCTATTTGCCTTTCAGGATACGTACAGTGGTTTGATGGGTCCTCTGATTACGTGCCGAGAAGGCATATTGAATGAAAAGGGAAGAAGGAGCGATGTTGATTACGAATTTGCTCTCTTGTTTTTGGTGTTTAATGAGAATGAATCCTGGTATCTGGATGACAATATCAAGAAGTATCTCAACAAAGATCCACGGAATTTTAAGCACACTGGTGATTTTGAGGAGAGCAACAGGATGCATGGTACATCAGGAGGGCAGAGGAAGGCAGTGCTTGGGCAGCCGCCTCGGGCCCCTCCCACTGTGGGAGCTTTGCTGTCCTCTCAATAAATCCCGCCTTAAAAAGAAGCAGAAGGCTGTGCTGAGATGAGCACATAGAGAGTTCTGTAACTGTGGGAGGCTGCCAGCATCTTTCTGAGCCTTTCCCCCTCCCCAGGGGCACCCAGGCTAGAGAGGTCCTGCGCACTTTCCTTCAGGGAGAACCAGCCTAGGCGCTGGCTGGCTGGCAGCAAAGTCACTGAGGCTTTGAACCAACTTGTATAGGCATAGATCCCCGAGTGCCGGGATCTCCAAGCTACAAGACTGTGACGTAATTCTTTAAAAACAAAACATCACTCATTGGTATATTTCTATAAGAATACACCATGACTTCTGCTTGATCAAATTTAAGCGCCTGGTTTAATTGTCTCTGGGACATGAAATGCCACCACCAAATTTCTGTTCTCATGTGTCCATGTTATTTAATTCTATATTATTTAAGGGAGTTTGTTTCAGAGGGAGAAACATACTCAAATGGACACATTCACACTCTCACCAAGATCTACTTAAAAGTGCACAAAAAGAGGTCTTGCCCAAGGTCACAAAGCTAGTTGTTCACATCGATTAGAATATAGCAGGCTGATTCCCGATCCAGCTACCTTTCCCTGCCGGTTTTGCTATCCTCTCCCGAAGGTTTCTTATTGTGCTCTCTGTTTTTGGTGAATGCAGCTCGTTGGGCTGTATCATGATATACAGAATAAAACGTTAGGAGAAAGCAGAGGAGTAAGAGTCACTATTACATAAACTCGGTTTGCTTAGGTCATTGTCAGGTCATGTGTAAAGCTCTCCATTTGGAGATCCAGCCAGGCTTAAACTAGTTCTCAGTAAGTGAAATGCTAAGAAAACAGCTTCTAATTCATTCAGTTTTGACCCACATAAACTTGATTGTTTGTACATTAGTCCACTCATCTGAAGAATGGTATGCATGTGGCTGCCTCTCTCCAGCGAGCCTGTAGCTCACTCCATACAGAGAATATGCCACCAAGATGTGGCTTTAAAAAATAAGCTATTATTTCTCTTTTCTGGCTCTTTTTGTACAGTGATTTCTCAGTCATCTCAATTTTGGGTCTAGAATGGTGGGACATTGGTAGGTGTTGAGTGAGATTGTTACATGTTTACCAGAAAGATGAAAATAATAGTGACCTAAAGATCTTCTTGAACCATTTTTGCCAGGTTGTCTTTTCACTAACCAAAAGCTATCTTCCTTTTGCCTTTTTTAGCTATTAATGGAAAGATTTTTGGGAACCTCCATGGCCTTGTAATGAATGAAGATACAATGACAAACTGGTACTTGCTAGGGATAGGGAGTGAAGTGGACATACATACCATCCATTACCATGCTGAGAGCTTTCTTTTTAAAGTAAGTATGAGGAAAATGCTTTGAGAAAGACTTTTGAACCAGCAGATTGATATATTTCCACCGGAAAATAAGAGAGTGACTTGGCAATCATGCTTGTGAGGGGAGGTGGTTCCATCAGGGTGAACAGCAGGATGTGATTATCCCCATCCCCCAGTCATGCTTCTCCGCATGTCTCCGCCTTTTATTGTACTTATAAATCTCTCTCCAAGCCTCTGATGAAAGTTCTCTCATCAGTGACATGGGGATTCTGACCTCCCTGAATTATGCTGTTGGTGTCATATATGACAGGATCCATGGTATTTGTCCCTTTCCTGACCCTTCCTTTTCCCTTTCCTTTCCCTCCATCCCTTTTTTTCCTGTGTAATTAGCTAACAGAGGAGCCCTATCCCGTCAAGGAGATATTCTGAGCTCTGTTTCGAACAACCAAACTTCTTCTTGACTTTTGCCCTACTGAGCTGGGCTGGATCACGGGTGACCTTCTGCCCTCCAGTCTCAAGCTAGATATGGGTGGTGCTGGCTATACAGCAGACTTCCCTGAGGAACTGAGTAAGAGCAGACTGCCAGGCCCCACCCAGACCTGCTGAATCACTCTCTCCAGGGATAAGGTCCAAGGAGCCTGGCACCTCAAGTTCTCGGTACTGTCTCCTCTACAGGGAAGTAGAATGGAAAAGCATAACATCTGATCTGTGGAGGAAACGCACATGGTCCTTTTCTAGCTATCAGCCAAAACTGTAACTTTAATACAACATCTAATATCTCTTCCCTTCTGTATATTTTAACATACATCATTTAGGACACTAAGTATTAGCCTGCTATGATTAGAGTTTCACACAGTAAATGGCTATGCAGTGTTTCAGAATAGGCTTTTTCAGTGCACGTTTAAAATTATATTAAAAATTTATAAAATTTAGTAAAATGTATGAAATTATAAAAATTTATATACCTAAGCTTTAAAAATTAGGATATAATTTGCATTGCGTAAAACGCACCCTATTTGGTGTTCGGTTCTGTTTCGATAGGCATAACCAACAGCAGTCGAAATTCTACCCCTCCCCCAGATTTCCCCATCACACCCTGTAGTGTCAGCGACTTCCCCATGCTTAACACCTGGAAACCACTGGTCTGTTTTCTGTCACAATAGTTTTGCCTTTTTAAAGACGTTACTTGGAGATCACAGTTTGTAGCATGCCAAGTCTGGCTTGTTTCATTTAGCACAGGCATTGGAATTGTGTCCATCTTGTTGTGTGTCTCAGTGGTTTATTCCATTTGATCGTTGAGTAGTATTCCATTGTGTGGATATAATGTACTTTGTTCTCCTGTGGGGGAACATTTGAATTGTTTCCGTGGTTGGTATTACAGATAAAGTCTTTATAAACACTTGTGCACATGTTTTTGTGTGCATATGTTTTCATTTCCCTTGAGAAAATACCTAGGAGTGGGGTTGATAAGCAGTACCATTTTGTATTTTCAACAGAAATCTATGAGAACTCATATGTCTCATGTCTACGTGTGCACTTGATATTTTTGGTTTTTATTTCACTTTATTTTGTCTTAGCCATATTCTGTAAGTATACAGTGGCATCTCATTGTTTTCCATGTGCATTTTCCTAGTAGCTAATGACACCGAACATCTTTCCATGTGTGTGTTGTTGTTTTTTTTTTTACCATCTGTCATCTGTAAAACTTTGGTGAATATTTTATGCACATTTTTGAAAATTGGGTTGTTTGTTTCCTTACTATAGAGTTGGAGGGCTTTATATATTCTGGATACAAATCCATTATCACTATGTGATTTGTAGATAGTTGCTTCCAGTTTGTGTGTTCTTTTTTCATTATCTTAACATCTTGCAAAGATAGGAAGATCTTAATTTTTTATAAAGTCCAATTTTTAAGTTTTTTCTTTCATGGCTCATGCTCTTGGTGTCATATGTAAAAAATTTTTGCCAAACACAAAGTCACAAAATTTTCTTCTTTGTTTTCTTTTGGAAGTGTCATACTTTAGGTTTTATGTTTAGGGCTCTGATCCATTTTAAGTTAATTTTCATATATGGTTTGCAGGATGGATTGAGGCTCACTTTAAAAATATGGATGTCCAAATTTTCCATTACTACTCATTGAAAAGACAATCTGTTCTCCCACTGAATTGCCTTTGTACTTTTATCAAAATTATATGGATTACATATATGTGGGGCTATGTCTGGGCTCTCTATTATTACATTGTCTGTCCTTTCTTGAATGCCATAATTTCTTGATTACTCTAGTGTTATAGTGAGTCTTGAAATCAGGTGGTGATTTTTTAGCTATTCTAGATCTTTTCCTTCCTATATAAATTTTAAAAACAACTTGTTGAATTTGATTTTAAAATTTTTGCTAGAATTCAGATTGGAATTCACTGAATCTATGCAGTGGTATGGGGAGGATTGATATTTTAACAATTCTTAGGCTCCCAATCCATGAACATGGGATATCTCTATTTAAATCTTCTTTGATTTTGTTCCTTAGTGTTTCGTAGGTTTCGGTATACAGAGCTTGCATATATTTTCTGAGATTTATACCTAAGTATATTTTGGACTTTGGTGATAGAATAAATGGTGTTGTTTTTACTTCAATTTTTAGTTGTTTATTGCCAATATATAGAAATAGAATTGCTTTTTGCATGTTGACCTTGTATTCTGCAACTTTGCTAAACTTACTTTAGTTCCAATAGCTTTTCTATAGATTTTAGGGGAATTTTCTATACAGATAATAGAGATGGTTTTATTTCTTTATTTTCAATGTGTATGCCTTCTCTTGTCTTCTTGCACTGGCTAGGACCTCTAGCACAATTTTGAATATGAGTGGTGAAGGTGGTTGTCCTCACTTTATTCTTAATCTTAGGGGGGAAAGCATTTAGTCATACACCATTGACTATAAAGTTAATGGTAGCTTTTTTGTAGAGCCTATTACCAGGCTGAGGAAATTTCCTTCTATTTGTTTGCTGAGAGTTTTGATCATGAACAGATGTTAAGTTCTATTAAATGTCTTTTCTGCATTTATTGAAGTGATTATACGGTCTTTCTTTTTTAGTCTATTGATGATTTTCTTTAGTCCACTGCTGAATTACATTTATTGATTTTGAAGTGTTGAGCCATCTTTTTATTCCCAGCATAAACTTTACTCGGTCATGATGCATTATCCTTTTTATGTGTTGCTGGATTTGATTTGCTAGTATTTTGTTATGCATTTTTGCATCCATGTTCATGAGGATGATTGATTGCAGCTTTTTTGTAATCTGTTTGTTTGGTTTTGTTATCAGGGTAATGGTTGGAAGTGTTATCTCCTCTTCTATTTTCTGGAAGAGTTTGTTTAGAATTGGTATTATTTCCTCTTTAAATGTTTGGTAGAATTTGCCAATGAAGCCATCTAGACCTGGAGTTTAATTTGTTGAAAGATCTTAATGCAATGTCAGTGTCTTTAACAGATATTATATTGTTCAGATTATCTGTTTATTACTGAATGATCTTTGGTGGTTTATGTCTTTTAAGGAATTTGTCCATACCATCCAAGTTGTAGAGTTTATTGGCAAAGAGCTACTCATTCAGAATTTTTTTGTTATCCTTTTTAAATGTAAGGTCTTAGTGATACCCTCTCTTTCATGTTCTATTTCTGGTATTTGTCGTCTGTGTCTTTTTTCTTTTTTTCCTGGTTAGTCGGTCTAGATTAGTTACCTATTGCTGCATACCAGTTACTCTAAAATTTAGTGGCAAAAAACAACAAACACGCATTATCTCATAGTTTTCCTGGATGAGGGATCTGGGAGTAGCTAACCGGTTGATTGCCTCATGAAGTGGCCATCATGATGTCAGCTGGGGCTGCAGCTTCCAAAGGTCTGACTTGCTGGAGGATTCGCTTCCACACGGCTGTCGACCGGAGGCTCCACTTCTACATCACGTGAGCAAAGCAAAGGAGCTGGCCTTCCCCGGAATGAGTGGCCTGGGAGAAGAGCGTGAGAGCGAGTCCAGGACAGAAGCCCTGGTGTTTGGCAGCCTAGCCTTGGCAGCCGCATGCCATCACTTTTGCCATATGCTGTTGGCCACACAGACCCACCCCAGACCATGTAGGAGGGGACCCCAAAAGTGACGGGAATGACGGGGGGCCATCATGGGAGCTGGCTGCTAGGGAGTGTATCGATTTTTTGGATCTGTTCAAAGAACCAGCTTTAGATTTCTTTGCTTTGTCTCTATTGTGTCCTAATCTTGATTTTTAAAATTTCTCCTCTTTATGATGTCCTTCCTTCTGCTTACTGGGGGAATTTTTTGCTGCTCTTTTTCTTCTTGCTATGCTGAGCAATGAAAGCCACGAGCTGGTTTTTTTTTTCTTCTTAATTTTTGCAGATAGATAAGTCTTACCGAGAAGATGTATATGATCTCTTTCCCGGGACATTCCAGACCATTGAACTGTTTGCAGATCACCCCGGGACATGGCTGATACACTGTCATGTGTCTGACCACATCCATGCTGGCATGGAGACAACCTACACGGTCCTCCGGAACACAGGTACTGTTGTCTGCCTGTGATGCTGGAGGATGGCAGGACAAAATCTCAGATGCGGCCCCCAAGGAGCTCAGAGTCAATCAAGTAAGAGAGACAGATATGCAAATATGTAACTACAATGGCGTAGGTAAGTGCCACAGCAGAGGACAAGGTTCAGCGGCAGCAGTAGGAGGGAATGGTTGCAGTGGGGCGATCTGAGCCAGGGCTGCCCTGAGGCCAGCGTGCTCCGGGTGGACTCCGTGAGCGAGCAGAAGCGGGAGAGGCAAATGGACAGCAGAGCATGTGTACGAGCATGCAGTAGCACTGTGAGACCCAAGAAAGACGGGTGGATCCCGACGGGACAAAGGCCTCACTGGTGAAGTGGAATCGCTCACGTCATGGGGAGAATGCCCTTCTGTGTTTGGTAAAATCAGTGTGTCTCCTTTGTGCAGACAACAGGATTCCTTACACTACCACGTCTCCTTCTGGAGGGGCATCTCACCCGGACATGGTGCCCTCCAATGGTAAGGATGCCCTTTCCTGCAGCCTGCATGCAGAGGGGTCGACACTTCCCTCCTCGAAAAAGGCAGGGGCTTGACCCTCACTTTTCTTTATCACAGAGCAACCCGGCACGGAGAAGCTCTATTTCTTTGGCAAGAGTCTGGGCCCAAGAGGAGCCAAAGCAGCCTTGGTCGTCCTTTTCATCATCGGACTCCTCCTCCTGATGGCCACCGTGACTCTCTCCCTCAGACTCCGCTCTGTAAGGAAGCAGACAGCTTACCAGCAAGTCCAGTCCTGTGCGCTCCCCACGGATGCTTTGTGATCCGTCCAATCCTCCCCAGCAGAGAGGGGTGAGATCTCACAGCTGACCGGATGGTGGCCAATGGGGAAACAGGGCCAAGACATCGTTCACCAAAGAAGGCTGACGCTGGATCCTGGATCAGGCTTCTGATCCTAGGAACGTCCTCCGAAGCAATTCGCCTTATTTACTTACTTTTGAATGGGCTGTGAGTCATCCTCAGGCATAAAATACAGAGGAAGGAGAACGGGCGAGACTGAGAAATGTCAGCTCTTAGTCTGTTCTCTGGATGCATTTGCTCGGTGGGAGACCCTCTGAAAGATATAGTGACATTCCACCTTTCATAATTCTTAAGCGGTGCTTCCTTAGCTAACCACCAAAGTTTCTAGATGGATAGCTTCTAGCGTTATAGTGCCTCAGACATCTACCTGGAAGGGCACTGACTTTTCGACACTGTTATCCGAGATGCTTCCCTTTGTTGTTCCAGGGAAAATCGCTTTCTGAGGAGTTCTCAGAAATGTCTAGTCAGTATGTGCTGATGAAATTGGACCATGTGGGCTTTTGAAGGCTTTAATCAGCTCCCCTTACCTTTCCCCTTAAATATAAGGAGACTGTTCACTGCTTGTTATAAGAGGCAAAGTTTTAAGATGTTTTTTCATTGCTGCTGTTTTTACGCAAACCACAGACATCCTTGAATGTTCACAACTCATGTCATGTTATATGTTTTTATAATGTTTCCATGGCCACCTTTGCATTTTCGAAAATCAACCAGAGGATTTGCACGTGCATTTCAGGTCGTGCGAGGACAGGGTCCGTGAGAGCAGGCTGGGTCCTCCCACCTGGGCCAGGGACCCCTGCCGGTCCAGAGCAAGCTTGCCTGAGGGAGGAAAGCTCACAGGAGCCATGTCTGGGCTTGGAGCCGGAGTCAGGTCTTCACTCAGTCAGGGGAAATGTTTCCTCCAGTCGCCTCTTCTAGGAAATGGCAACTGTCTCATCATGTGAGAAACGTCAGGGGGAATTCATCAGTGCAGCAGACTGGCTAGAGCCAAAGGGAGCTTGCAAAGTCCTCGATCCCATGCCTCTTGAGACACAGTCTTTGTGGGAGGAGAAAGAAGGGGGAGGGAAGCCTGAAACAAGAGCGTCTCGGTGGCAGGTGTTAAACCATTAGATCGGCCTTGAACATAAGCAAGGCAGTTTCCAAGGCTCAGATTCAAAAACGAAATCCTGAGTAACTAAATTCAACCCATTAATGAGGCAGTCTACGCTCTCTGTACGCATGCTTAGACTTTAGGTGTAAGGTGGCTAAAAGCCACACTGTTTGTTACCAGACCGAGAAACTGCCCTTAGCTCAGGCAAGATGCTTGGGATGTCAACAGGGATGCCAGACGAGTGATGTTAGTATACCTACCTTAGCAGAGGGCCATTTGAACGTCCAGGTGTACGACTCGAACCTAATCAATACTCGGGTGGAGGGACCTTTCATACTTTCTCATCTTGGTGAAGGGAAACGAGTAATTTGATAGATGCTACCGTCTTACATAAAAGAGGATGCAGATGCTAGTAGTCCTGTTCAGAGTTTGCTTGAATGGCATATCAAACAGGGTGCACAAAAGACTGAGTTATATAGCCTGCTAACCACTGACAATGTGATTTTGCTTACACACTCTACAGTTCTCAGATAGTTCTCATGGGCTACATAATTTCATAATAATTATGATAATGCCTTATTTATTACCCACCTTTGGTAAGACAATACATTGTTGTAAGTTTTTTCTTTTTCAGTTTTTTTTAACGAAAGCAAAACCACAAAGTTGATTACACCACTTCTCTTTTTAATAAAGTTTCACATAAGACGGCTACTGGCATGTTTTTCTTCCCTCAACATTTCTACCACTAAGTGGGGCGCGGTGGTTAGAGGAGAACTGTCTTTTGGATGTTTAGCCACTTGGACTTGCCAGCTATACTTGTCAGAGGAAATGAAACAAAACGATATATCTCCACAAATAATATGACTCCTCAAACATCATTTCCTCAGCCTCACCCCTTGGGGAAGATCAGCCCTACCCTCATGTGCACTCGCCTTTCCCTCCTGTTGCCATGGAAGAAGCGTCCCTGCTCCTAGCAGGACAGGCTCTCCACTCGACTCTCAAGGACTTCTCGCTCTCAGGTGTGGCTTTTTCCTCCTGCATCATTCTATGAAGTCATCAGCAGTGACTGCTATTAAAATCAGAGAGCAAAGAGCTGTCTTCCTTGACGCTGTCACCACCTCCAGCCCCAAGGTTCTCTTCCCTTGACAGCAGAACATCAAGAGTTATGTGCACCTACCTGCTGCCTGTGCCCCCAACCCCCATTCCTTGGCCCGTTCCAATGGCTTCCCGGCCAGCGTGCCCAGCCCCCACAGCCCACTCTGCTGTTGCCAGAGTCACCATCACAATCTCTCCAGTGGCCTCTTCTCCATCTTTATCTTACTCAACCTCCCAGCAACAACAGACAGCTGCTCTGGGACAGGACAGGGCACCCTCTGTCCTTCCTTCCCAGGCCCTTTTGCCAGCTCCTTCTCCCCCGTCCGACCTAAGTGTCAGCATGCCTCAGAACTTGATCCTGGGCCCTTTCCTCTCTTTCTGCCCTCGGCGGCAGGCTGAATAATGTCCCCAAAGATGTCAGGTCTTAATTCCTGAACCTGGGAATGTCGCCTTCGTGGCAACAGGGCCTTGGCAGCTGTGATGAAAGACCCGCGACGGGGCGTGTATCCTGGGTGACCCACACAGGCCCGCAACGTAAGCGCAAGCGCCCTCAGCAAAGAGAGGCCGAGGGAGATTTGATGACAGGAGAAGGCAGCGCGGCAACTGAAGCAAGATGCTGTGCTGCTGGCTTTGGAGATTGGGGTGGGGGGCACAAGCCAGACAGCTCTGGGATCTGGGAAGGCAAGGAGGGGATTCTGCTCTTGGGCTCCAGAGGGGCTTGGCCCTGCCAGCATCTGGAAGCCAATCTTGGACTTGGGGTTCCAGGACTGCCAGAGGATAAATGTGTGCACCAAGTGTGTGGTGATGTATAACCGTTCTCTGCATAGTTTATTCCATCCATCCTCATGGTCTGAAAATCCCTTTATGCTCATAAACTCAAAATGTGTTTCTCCAGCCTGGGCCTTGGGCTGCAGACTCACAATCCCTGCTCAGGCATCCCTAGCGGGTCCCACTGCACCTCCCCGCCTCCAACCACCGCCCGCTCACGGCCAAAGTGTTCTTCCAAATCTCATCACCACTTCCCTGGTCAACACCCTGTAACGTCTTCCCACTCCACTTCCAGTGACGTCCAAACCCCCTGGCCCATGCCGGCTTCTGGGCTCTTCTCCACCTGGCTCTTGTCTGTTCCTACGACCCGCTGGGCCTCAGGGACTCTGCCTGCGCTGCTTCTGGTGCCTGAAATGCTCTCCCTCCAGCACCTCCGGCCCTCCCACCTCTCCTAGTCCCAAGGCCAGTGCCCCAGACTGCCCGCTGTACAGTGGGTCTCTCAGTCTCCACGGCCTTCCTTTGCAGCACATATCACAATCACAGGACGCGCTCACTTATCTGTCGGCTTGAGGTCTGCCTGCCTCTTTGGCTGGCGTGTAGGCTCTGTGGAAGCAAGGACCCCGGGCCTGTTTGCTCACTGTTGAATCCTGAGCGCAGACTAGTGAAAATAAGTAATAGTTGTCAGCAAGTATTTTTTGAATAAATCAGTGAATATGTAAAAGAGGCAGTCTGGTGAGCTATTTTGACTTTGACTATTTTGGCGGCAAAGGATCTCGTATTCAAATGTCAAGGATCACAAACAAGTGAAACAGAGTTCCGGGAGACTGGTTGTGAGGTCTACAACTCTTGGTCTCCTTCTAGCAAATGACATTGGGGGATGGTGGGACAGGTGGGCTGGGAGTGTCATCAAAACGAAGTCTAAGCAACTATCGTGGAAGAGGAGCTAAGAAAACATGATGACAAACACATACTACGATTTCCAGATGGGATCCTGGAACAGTATGCCAGGGAAAATGTAAGGAAATCTGAATAAACAATAGACGTTCATGAATGTGTTGCTGCCGGCTCACTAGTGGCAACAGATGCTCATGGAAGATGTTAATAACTGGGAATGCGCGTGTGGCACTGGGGGAAATGGGAACTCTTTGCACCATCTGCTCAACTTTCCTGTGAATCTAAAACTAAGACGAAGTTAAAAGTAAAATCAAACTCTGTGTTTAAAAAAAACAATGTTACCCTCACTCTCGTTTGACATGCTAAACTCACAGCTGTCAAATGCTGAGTGCCTCTGACGGGCACCATCGCATGTATTATCACCTTTACTTCCGAGAACAACCCCGTGAGGTAGGAAGTATTATCCCTATTGGGAGAATGGGGAAATAGAGATGGGGGTCTCGCTATGTTGCCCAGGCTGGTCATGAACCTCTGGGTTC